>JAJQOW010001369.1:0-52435 GCA_037975125.1 Latrodectus hesperus | reverse complement strand
TTTAATACTGATGAGAGCTTCGCGTGATTTGTGTTAACATAAGAAGCTTAATTAATTTTTCCGCTCAATATTTGAATTTCGGTTAAGAGCAAATAATATTTATCAATATTGCATACTTACATGTTTTTATCTACATTGCACAGAATCTGGGAATGATTCTTTGAAAGCAATTAATCTGAGAAAATTAGATTACAAACAAAATGTAATTAGCTCTGATGATTTAAAACACTTTTGGTAAAAGAGGATATGCATCTATATAAATTAAATCTTTATTCCTTGTCTACCGAACTGAGAACAGCGGCAATGATTGGAATAAAACTTATAATAAGCCTTTGTGTGTGTAGTTAACTTAAAATAAAAACAAAATTTACTTTCCAAATTATGTAACAACTGTTTTAAAATTTAATTTCATTTGAATTTAAACTCCTATCAGATTACTTATATATATATATATATATATATATATATATATATATATATATATATATATATATATATATATATATATATATATATATATATATATATATATATATATATATATATATATATATATATATATATATATATATATATATAAATATATATATATAATCGAAATAATTAATTTAAAGGATATCTTCTTCTATTCCGGATCTATTCTCAATTCAAGAAAGAAGTTTAGGTGACTTTCCGCTTTTAAAATTATCATCATAATTAATTGCTAGGAGAAGAGAACAACTATTCGAGGCATTGTATGCCTCCTTTCTTTAACATTTTTGCTTCCATTTTTCTTAAAAAATGTAACCATCACTAATTTTTTACAGAAACAAAATTATGAGCTAAATATATATTTGTTATCATTTCTAATCCCAGAAATTTTAGTGATGCTACACCATCTCCGTAAAATCAAAATCTTCAACAAAAAATTTAAAAACAGGTATGAGTCCATTAAATTCTCGGGAACTGTAAAACCCAAGGACCTGAGAATATGGTCAAGGGATTAGGCCTAATGAGCCCCGCACAAATAACAATCCGGAAAATACCTCTCTCCCTGAAGATATGTAAGGGATTTGATGTGGCCACTTGTAAAAACCTAAAAGTCGTCTGTCTTTTCCTTAAAATATTCATCTGGTGACAGCAAAGTTTTTCCAAAGTACCTTAGTATTTGTTCAGGTAGGGACACTCTAAAATGCATTTAATTCAATAATTTTGATTGAGAAGATTTCTGTGTAAGTCAAACTAGAAAGGGTGTCAGGGGAGGCACACCTGGCTAAACTGTCAGCGATTTCGTAACTATTCCAAACAACATGGGAGCTATTTCAACACACTGAAAGTATATTGTTGCTCATCAGATAGCTGAACAACAAGACTAAGAATTTAAATTCGTCACATCTCTCACTGTAGTCCATTGGGAAAGATGGTGAATAGATGGTTAGTTGTTTTTTATTTATTATTTTTTTTTTTTTTTTTTTTTTGCAATACACATGCTGCGCCAAGAATAAGATAGTTATAAATTATTTTCATTTCTTTATTAATTATTATTTTTATAAAAATAACCAAGCATCATTAAAATTAATATAACAAAAATCGATGCATATTTTATTTTAAAATCTAGTTTTAAAATATAAAAAATGAATATATCAAGTATATATATAATTTTTTAATAATTTCTAATATAAAATAAATAAAATGTAAGAAACCAACTACCCTCAAAAAAGCGAATAGGATTCTATGGGATGGACTCTTTATTATATCAAATTTAATTATAAAATCAGTATTAAAAAAGTGTAATCTATGTTGGTTAAAATCATGACATGAAAGTAAAATATGATAAAATGTAAATGGTTCATCACACGTTTCACACCATGGATTTGATTCACTTAGAAACAAATGTCTAGAGTGAAACGTGTGTATCCGATACGAAGGCGAGTCAAGGGGACATCAGCACTTTGTAAAGGTAAGACTGATGATGGAATGACATACGGAAAGATGACACGTAGTTTGTTGGCGACCGATGCTGAATAGAGGCACGACTGAACGATAAAATCCAAATGCCCTTCAAGACTAATTACATGAACAGTTCAATAAAGTCACTCACAAACTACTACAAACTTGCGCCTAAAATCAGGCCAGGCGTCAGAATTTCTGGTCCCAAGAACAAATGAGTCATATGTTTCAATATGAAAGACACTTCCAGAAACAACATTACCTGCCCTGCTGCCATATGTATTTATAAGTGCAAAAGGTTAGAGTAAAAATAATATTCTTATAAATATTAAATATTTTAGTTACAAATATTAAAATAAGAACATTTCTCATAGGTTTTTTATAGTGACTACTCACCTTCTTCAGGTTTTGGCACGAGCTGAAATGTATGATTTAATTTCATTTCAATATTAATAATTATATATTATAATACCAATATTAAAAATAAAGTACAGTTTTGTAGTAAGCTAAAACCTTAATTTACGATAAATTCAATAGTTATTTTTCAGCATATTCAATAAATGTCTTAATAAAATATTGTCTTAAAATTTAAATAAAGTTATGTGATTAGTATAAACAAGTTGTTAATAAGAGTAAAGTTTTATAAACTTATTTATTAATTCTTATTTTCTTATAGATTATAGTAGTAACTGTATTTTAAAACCAATTACACAATATTTTAATAGTTTTCCCCGTAACTGTTTGAAATTATTTATTTGAAGTTATACTTTTCTTTTTCAACATAAAAAGAAAACAGTAAAAACATTATATGAGAAATTAAATCATGAGTAATATAGTTATCAGTGTATATTTCCATTTTCGATACATGATTGAAAAATTTATATTCTGCATTAATTTGGTTGGAGAAACAAATAATTAATCATATTCCAGAATTAATTTAAGTCCCATTTAAATTAAGTTTTGTTCAGATTTGGAAAACCATGCGCATACACACACATCAAATTTAAAACACATAATTCATGAGTTCTGAAAACAGAACGTATCAAATTTAAAACAATAAGTTAATGAAACTGCTGAAAATTTTCACATTACTTTCGAACTGAAGAACACACTGATTGGTCAAAAATATTTCGGTGATACCTATTTTCCTTGGATTGAAGAAGGAATCATTTTAGGAAAGAAAAATAAATATTGTTTCGTTTCGAATCAAATTTAATTTTGTGTGAATGTTTTAAATTTCCTATTTTTCTAAATAAATTTTAATGTCCCAATCATTTTAATTTCAGTACCATACATCAATAAGAGACATCTCCTATGAATGTTTGTTATATTTTTTATTTTTAATCTTATTTTCACATGCGGTACATTTATGCAAAAAAGAAAAATTGTACAAGCAGTAAACAATGCAAATTAATCTGATTCATAATATAATGGCAAAATTTTAAAGTGCAATACTGTCTAATAAAATACTAAATTTCCACTAAAAGTTTTAAATTAGAATTAATATGATTTTAAATTAATCCGATTAAATTTTGAAATTTTCAGACATGATGTGTTAAAACAGATGAGACTTTGAATGAAGACAGATAATGCTATATGTTGCTGTGGTTTATTATTAAAGTTTTACCTACAAGCTAGACCAAGACATTGCTTCATGAAAATCATCGCATATTGATGAGTACTCATTTACATAAAATAAAAATAATAAATTCTAGCAATAAACTTTCAGCCAATTATATTTTTATAAGCAATATCTATTTTAGGAAATAAAGGTAGGCAGTGGAATTTAAAAATTTCATAATAATTTATTTGTTTCAAACAGCGGAAAATGTGCTATGTCATCAGATTGCTTTTTGTGTAAAAAAGGAGGAAATAATGACATTTTGTTTAGAAGGGTACACTTGATCGGCCATCTACAAAGAATCATTTCATTAGGAGACTATTGCGACCAGAAGAACCTATTTTACGTGCACCAGCAGATATAACCGAGCCAGAATTTATCTATGAGTCGGTATCGAGTATATGAACTATGAATACTGATTAGTAAAAGGATAGAAATTGAAAGATAAAAGATAGTAAAAAGATTTCTTAAGAATCTGGGCTGTTCGCAAGACTAGTATTTATAAAAATCATAACAAACGTATTTCATGCATATTTAGATTGTTTAAAAGGAAAATAAAATAATAAAATTCTGCATTGAAGAATAAAACATAATTTTCAAAAGTATACTACACGGTAAGTAAAAAAGAAAATATTGATACTTACACCCTGTAAAAATAATAACACGTGATTCCTATTGCATATTTAAAGAGAGCAACGTATAGTCTTCAAAATATAGCAAAACCTCAATAAAACGTCGATAAAGGGACCAACGAGTATATGAACTTAAAGGGGTAGCGATGAAAAGTCTTGCTTAACCAATTTATATACATAAATATTAAATATTCTTATAAATTAAAAATAACGCACTTAAAAATATTTTTCAATAGCTGAAAAAAATTAAATATACTTTTCATTTTTTTCATTATGATTCGCAATTTCAGTAAGCGTAGTTTTCCAATACAAATAGGAATTAATAACTAGAAAAATTATCCTATTTGCAAAACCTTAAAATGGAGAAATCATAAATAACTGCTTAAAGTTTCATTCGAATATTCTGTAAGCTGCACATATAATATCGTCACTGCAAAAAAAATTTAATTTTATTGGATAATAAGTTTTTTATTACTTTTATACAATTTTGCATAACTAGAACTTTCTCATATATGTATACAGATATCTATATATGTTACATATCTAATATGTTAGAAAAAAATGAAAGAAAAATATGTATTATTATAAACAAAATATTATTCTGATTCAAATTTCAACGTTAAAATGAATAAAAATTACTTATATGAAATATTATCTTATAAATTATTAAAATTTCAGTAACTATTTCTTAATATCGAAGTTTAAATTAGGTATAAATGAATTAATAAGTGGTTTTTTTATATACATTGTAGCTCTTATGCAAATTTAATATCGGGAATAAACAAAAATTTATTACATATACATATTCTTTACATATTTTTCACTTTTAATACATTTTTACAAAAAAAGAACGAATACATACTAACAATCTGTCAGAAAAAAATTAATTAGAATTTTGCACTGTCATGGTTATCATTTTATGTTTCAATAAAATTTCAATGTATGATTTATAAGTTCAAAATTTAAATTATTTTAAACTTAATCTAATACTCGTAGCATCTAAATCAACTTTATAAATTTCTGACAGTGTAATCTAAAAACGAAATTTATAGATATCATTATCAGAAAATGAAATTCGAAACTTTAATATTAATAAAGATATTTGTACATTAATATAAACCTTTTTAACACTTTTGATTATTTATTCAAAAAGAAAAGAAAACTAATTTACTTACATACTGTAAGAAAAAATTCATTCTATTTATTCTGCAATGTTTTATTATCATCTTATACATCAATAAAAAATCTATTAAAGATTTATAATAACGAATTCTGAAATATTTTAAAGTAAATCTAACTGCGCACAATGAAATTCTTTAAACTTGACTTCAAATAATGTTATCTGAAAAAGATTTTGAAATATTAATATTAAGGAAAACTAATTTTTTTTCTGAATATTTTTATAACACTGAGCATTCATCTTCTGAAATAAAATTTTAAATTTAATAGATAACTATATAATAATTGAGAATTGGAAAAATTCACCATAAAATTATGAATTATTCTAAATGCTTGATTATTAAGTGAGTGCTCACATCAACTTAAATCTCTTAGCATTCAACTTCGAATTATTTTGAGGCATAAATTGAAACACTCTAGCATTATATGTATGAAATATATTCAGTAACCCAATGTTATAGTGACAGCGATCAGCTTTGTTTTTTGTTCATTGTTAATTGTATCGAATTATTAATATTGTTAATTATTAATATTGTATTCATTAATATTGTTAATGGTATAGACTCTGAAAAAAGAATACAGATTAGTAAAAGGATAGAAATTGAAAGATAAAAGATAGTAAAAAGATTTCATAAGAATCTGGGTTGTTCGCAAGACTAGTATTCATAAAAATAATAATAAAGGAATTTCATGCATATTTAGATTGCTTAAAAGGCAAATAAAATAATAAAATTCTGCTTTGAAGAATAAAAAATAATTTTCAAAAGTATACTTCTCGGTAAGTAAAAAAGAAAATATTGATACTTACACCCTGTAAAAATAACAACACGTGATTCATATTACATATTTATAGAGAGCAACATAGAGTCTTCAAAATATAGCAAAACTTTATTAAAACGTCGATAAAGGGACCGACGAGTATATGAACTTAAAGGGGTAGCGATGAAAAGTATTGCTTAACCTATTTATATACGTAAATATTAAATATTCTAATAAATTAAAAATAACGCACTTAAGAATATATTTCAATACCTGAAAAAACTTAAATATAACTTTCCATTTTTTTTTTCATTTTGAGTCGCAATTTCAGTAGGCGTAGGTTTGCGATACAAATATGAATTAATAACTAGAAAAATTATCCTTCTTGTAAAAACTTAAAAAGTTGAAATTTTAAATAACTACTTAAAGTTTCATTCGAATATTCTGTAAGCTCTACATATTATATCGTCCCTACACGAAATATGAAATTCTTTTGGATATTATGCTTTTCCATTATTTTTTTTATAAAAATTTGAAGTATTTTTAATATTTTTCCACAATTTTATATAATTAGAAATTTCTTATATATATATATATATATATATATATATATATATATATATATATATATATATATATATATATATGTTTCATATCCAATATATTAGAAAAAAAGGAAGAAAAATATGTACATATTAGTATAAGAAGTAAACCAAAATATTATTCTAATTCATATTTCAATGTTAAAATTACTAAAAATTACTTATATGAAACATTATCCTATAAATTAGTAAAATTTCAGCAACTTTTTCAGAATATCTAAGTTTGAACTGGTGAAAGTTTAAATGTATTCGATAAAATTATGTATAAATGAATGTACAATTTATTTATACTGAAGTTCTTGTGTACTTTTAATATAGAGAATAATCAAAAATTTATTATATATACATATTCCTTACATATTTTCACTTCCAATACATTTATTCCAAAGAGAACAAAATATATACTTACAGCCTGTAAAAAAAAAAAAAATTAATTAGATATTTGCACTGTCATGTTCATGATTTTATGTATCAATAAAGTTTCAATGTATGATTTATAAGTTCAAAATTTAAATCATTTTAAAATTAATCTAACACGTAACATCTGAAACAACATACAAAAAAAATTCTAAAATATATTTTAAAATAAATCTAACTGTGCCCAATGAAATTTTATTAATTTGGTTTCTAATTATCTAATAAAAGATTTCAAAATTTTAATATTAAAAAAATATTTTTTCTGTATATTTTTATTACACTGATTATTTAACTTCTTAAATAAAAATTTCAATTTAATAGACTTTTAATTTCATAGTTTTAGATAATGTAGCCATTATAAAGACGGCAAAATTAAGTAATAAAATTGGAAAAATTCACAATAATATTATCAATCTATTGTAAACGCTTGATTATTAATGAGTGCTCATATCATCTTCAGTCTCTTAGCATTCATTGTTATTAGAAAAGATATATAAATTTTGAATAAAAAATTTCTGGAAACTTTATTCTGGGAAACATTTTTTTAAACCATAAAGTTCTTTCGTTTCCTTTGACATCATGATTGCGCCGCCTTATTACTATTCTCATTGGTTTAAAATATCCATGAGGTCAGATAACGTTTCATCTACGTCATTTCGTATTAAGACGTTGTCCTAAATCCGACTTGTCGACGAATTTCTTCGCTTAGCGTCAGCAAACAAGGACGAAGTGCAAAAGCGAATGTTTGAGTGTCATGGACCATGAGAAAAAATTCATTCATGGTTTTTAGCAATAATAAAGAAGCATTATTTTCTACATTAGTAAAAGTTTTATAAAAATTACCTGTTGCTCCAAACAATCAGTTTTAAAATATTCAAATCTTTTGCGATATTACTTCAAAAATTGAAAACATTAAAAATAAAACAAAAGAAATAGCAAAATGAAAAAGACAAGACAAAACATCCACTTTATCGGTCGTTTAAATCGGAAAGGTCAGTTTTTTATGTAATAATTTTTTAATGATAGATGGCATCCAAACAAATGTAGAATTTAGTAAGTGGTAAAAATTGAGTGAAAGAATATTGTTTTCTGAGCTCAAGCTTCATCCATGAGTTCATAATGTTTGATATGTTAACAGCTACAAATAACTATTTATTTAACATATATGTGAGAAAGAAATTTGGGCATGATACTTCTATGTTCATGCTTTGCCAAATTAAAATTTTGCAAAAGTTTGTTAATAAAAATTAAAATGATGAAATATATCATCCTCCTCATATTATACCACTTGGTATACACATTATATATTCTTTAAAATATGTTTAAACGAGTGGTAAAAATAAACATCCAATAATTCTTAATGCATAATGAAATAGTAATAAAAAAATATTGGATTTACATTACCGAAAAGAAATTTTTGAAAATAATTCATTCAATATATAAAGTAAAATTTAGTAAGCACACACCTTAATTAACTCTATTCTACGATTAATTTAATCTTTTCACCCTTAAAATTTCATATTAAATAAATAGATTTAGAAAATGAATTCTACGGAGATAATATTTAAATGAATTTAATTACATTTCATATAAAGAGAATTTTTATTAAAATATATGGAAAGATCTGCAAATTAGGTAAGTGGAAAATAATTATAGATAAATAGAATTGTTATTATATGTCAAATATTACAATAGTTTTGTATTCTTTATTATCGGAGGGGAAATTTAAGCCCTAAAATTAATCTGAGTTAAAATTATTTTCAATGTAATTTTTTATTTATCGGTAATAATACTTAAAATCGGCAAAAAAAGAAAAGAAAAACTTTGAGATTGTATTACTTTAACATTTCTCTGAGCTTCATGAATTAGTAGGCGCAAGTTTTTAAAATATATTGCAATGTTTCATAAATTTTGTTATTTCATAAAAAAAGCGGAAAAAAGGGATTGAATAAATATTCTTAAATGGTAATGGAAGCTTGAACAACAGGAAAAATATGTTTTTAAATGATGCAATTAACTATATTTAAGTCTTAACGTACACGATGATTGAAATGACATTATCATAAAAAAATATAAATGCTTCTACGGGTTTAAAGACTTTTGTGAGAAAAATTCATAAAATAGTAACTAAAATACCCTTAAAATAATGTAGTCGGATTTATTTAAATGTTAAATTCACAAGTATCATTGTGTTATTAAATGAGTTTTTCAAACATACTTAATTATTTATAAAGAAACTAATTATCTGATGATATTGCAAGCCCATAATTATCAAAGTAAGTAAGTATTAAAATATTTGTAGTCCAAATGTAAGAATTTAACATTAAATGACGAATTCAAATTATATTTTAAGCATGATAAAAAATATATGCCATAATTTCAAAGATATAATGAAATGCAATTTCTGCAACTTTTCTGTAAAATAATTATTCTCCTTGCATCAGTTTCTATTGTTCATTACTTAGATTTGATTTTTTAAACTGATGAATTTGACATTTTTGTTTAAAAACTTAATATGCTTTTAAAACATGCTATTTACTATAAATTTCTTCCACAAACCAATTCTTTGATTATTTTCAATGAAGTATAACTGTTATTTTAGATATAGATATCTATCTATAATTAATGTTATTTAATTATATGTATGAAATATATTCAGTAACCCTGTGTTATAATCACAGCGATCAGCGTTGTTTTTATTCATATCGTTAATTGTATCGAATTATTAATATTTTATATATTAATATTGTTAATTGTATAGACTCTGAAAAAAGAATACTGATTAGTAAAGGGATATATATTGAAAGGTAAAAGATAGTAAAAAGATTTCAAAATAATCTAGTTTGTTCGCAAGACTAGCATTCATAAAAATAATAATAAACTAATTTCATGCATATTTAGATTGTTTACAAGGCAAATAAATAATAAAATTCTGCATTGAAGAATAAAAAATAATTTTCAAAAGTATACTATACGGTAAATAAAAAAGAAAATATTGATACTTACACCCTGTAAAAAATAACAACATGTGATTCCTATTGCACATTTAAAGAGAGCAACATATAGTCTTCAAAATACATCAAAACCTCAATAAAACGTTGATAAAGGACGAGTATATGAATTTAGAGGTAGCGATAAAAAATCTTGCTTAACCTATTTCTATACGTAAATATTAAATGTTCTTATAAATTAAAAATAACGCACTTAAGAATGTTTTTCAATAGCTGAAAAAAATTTAAATATACTTTTCATTTTTTTTTTTCATTATGATTCGCAATTTCAGTAGGCGTAGTTTTTCGATACAAATATGAATCAATAACTAGAAAAATTATCCTACTTGTAAAACCTTAAAAACTTGAAATTTTAAATAACTGCTTAAAGTTTCTTCGAATATTCTGTAAGCTCTACATATTATATCGTCACTACCCAAAATATAAAATTTTGTTGGATATTAAGATTTTTCATCATTATTTTTTTTGTAAAATTTGAAATTATTTCAATTATTTTTCTAGAATTTATATAAATATAAATATATATGTATAGGAAGTATATAATAAGTTAACTTTTAAAATAAGTTTATAAGTTTTTGTAAAATTTGAAATTATTTTAATTATTTTTCTAGAATTTATATATATAAAGAATTTATATAAATATATATATATATATATATATATATATATATATATATATATATATATATATATATATATATATATATATATATATATATATATATATATATATGTATAGGAAGAAAATATGTGCATATTAGTATAAGAAGTAAGCCAAAGTATTATTCTAATTCGTATTTCATTGTGTAAATTACTAAAAATTACTTATATGAAATATTATCCTATAAATTAGTAAAATTTCAGCAACTATATTTCAGAATCAAAGTTTGAACTGGTGAAAGTTTAAATGTATCCGAATAAATTATGTATAAATGAATGTACAATTTATTTTTTAATATATACTGAAGTTCTTCTGTACTTTTAATATCGAGAATAATCAAATATTTATTATATACACATATATTCCTTACATATATTCACTTCCAAAACATTTATTCTAAAAAGAATAAAATATATACTTACAGCCTGTAAGAAAAAAAAATAATTAGAATTTTGCACTGTCATGTTTATTATTTTATGTATCAAAAAAGTTTCAATGTGTGATTTATAAGTTCAAAATTTAAATTATTTTACAATTAATCTAACTCGTAGCATATGAATCAACATTAAAAAAAATTCTGAAATATATTTTAAAATAAATCTAACTGTAAAAAATAAAATTTTATAAATTTGGTTTCTAATTATCTGAAAAATATTTCAAAATTTCAATATAAAAAATATATTTTTTGTATATTTTCATTATACTGATTACTTAACTTCTTAAATAAAAATTTAAAATATATAAATTTTGAAAAACAAATTCTGGAAATTTTTTTCTGGGAAATATTTTTTAAACCATAAAGTGGTTGTTTATTTTGTTCTGGTTGACATCATGATTGCGCCGCTTTATTACTATTTTCATTGGTTTAAACGTCATCTGACCTCATAACGTAAATGAAACGTTATGAGGTCAGATAACGTTTCATTTACGTGACCTCGTATTAAGACGGCGTCGTAAATCCGACTTGTCGACGAATTTGCTTCGTTTAGCGACAGCAAGCAAGGTCTCAAGCGAATGTTTGAGTGTCGTCGGCGATGACAAAAAATTCCTTTATGATTTTTAGCAGTAATAAAGAAGTATAATTTTGTTCATTAATAAAAGTTTTATGAAAATTACCTGTTGTTCCAAACAATTAGTTTTAAAATATTCAAATCTTTTGCGATATTACTTCCAAAATCGAAAACATTAAACATAAAACAAAAGAAAAAGCAAATTGAAAAAGATGAGACAAAACATCCACTTTATCGTTCGTTTAAATCGGCAAGGTCAGTTTTTTTATGTATTAATTTTTAAATGATAGGTGGCATCTAAACAAATGTAGAATTTAGTAAGTGGTAAAAATTGAGTGACAGAGTAGAGTTTTCTGAGTTCAAGCCACATTTCATGCGTACGTAATGTTTGATATGTTAACAGCTACAATTAACTATTTATTTAACATTTAAGTGAGAAAGAAATTTGAGTATGATACTTCTATATTCATGCTTTGATAAATTTAAATTTTGCAAAAGTTTGTAAGTAAATATTAAAATGATGAAATTCATCATCCTCCTCATATTATGTGCCACTTGGAATACACATTATATATACTTTAATATATTTAAACGAGTGTTAAAAATAAACATCTAATAATTCTTAATGCATAATGAAATAGTAATAAGTAAATATTCGATAAACATTACTGAAAAGAAATTTTTGAAAATAATTCATTCAATATATAAACTAATATTTAGTAAGCACACACCTTAACTAATTCTATTCTTCGATTAATTTAGTCTTTTCACCCATAAAATTTCATATTTTATAAATAGATTTAAAAAATGAACTCTACGGAGATAATATTTAAATGAATTTAATCATATTTCATATAAAGGGAACTTTTATTAAAATAAATGGAAAGATCTACAAATTAGGTAAGCGGAATATAATTATAGATAATTAGAATTGTTATTATATGTCAAATATTAGAATAGTTTTGTATTCTTTATTATCGGAGAGGAAATTTAAGCCCTAAAATTAATCTGAGTTAAAATTATTTTCAATGTAATTTTTTATTTATCGGTAATAATACTTAAAATCGGCAAAAAAAGAAAAACTTTGAGATTGTATTACTTTAACATTTCTCTGAGCTTATGAATTAGTAGGCGCAAGTTTTTAAAATATATTGCCATGTTTCATAAATATTGATATTTCATAAAAAGAAAAAAGCGAAAATAGAGAGATTGAATAAAAAAATATTCTTATTTGGTAATGAAATTTGGAAAACAGAAAAAATATTTTTTTAAACGATGCGATTAAGTATTTTCAAGCATTAGCGTACATGATGATTGAAATGCCATTATCATAAAAAAATAAAATGCTGCTAATCGCTTAAGGGCTCAACACTTCTGTGAGGAAAATTCATAAAATAGTAACTAAAATACCCTGAAAAGAATGTAGTCGGATTTATTTAATTGTTAAATTCACTAGTATAATTGTATCATCAAAATAGTTGTGACAATAATTATTTATTATTATCTAGCTACTAATTATCTGAAGTGATTTTTTTTATCCTACGCCCGACCTTGGTTTTTCAACCATCAGTCTCTGTCGGGCAGCCCAATACAATCTTGAGGTGAATGAAAAGTCATCTTCCGCAGAATTTCTAACTGCGACGTCCGAAAGTCCAGGGCAAGTGAAAAGGTGGTCACCAGTCATGTCCTCTAGTCCACAAAAAGGACAGATTGGAGAGTCCTTGAAACCCAAACGGTGAAGGTGTTTTTGCAGATAATCATGCCCAGTTTTAAGGCGAAAATTTGCCACTCCCACAGCTCTGTGGAGGTAGTACGGAATAGGCTTTGTTAGTAAGGAAGCCCATGCTTTCTCCTTTATGCACATCTTGTAAACACTTCAACGATAGGAGGCTATATCTGACTTAATAAGCCTTTTAACAGTATGGTACTCCAAGGCTGGAGAAGGCTGTTGTAAATCTGAGCCAGTCTTTGCCAATTTGTCAGCTGCGTCATTTCCGGCGATACCACAGTGGCTGGGTATCCATTGCAGCACAATTTGTCGTCCTTCTTCCAGTAGAGAACTAATTGCCATTTGACAGAGATAAACAGAACCAATACTGCTAGGAGCAATTATCTGAAGTGATTGTAAGACCATTATTATCAAAATAAGTAAGTATTAAAATATTTATAGTTAAAATTTAAGAATTTAACATTAAATCATGAATTCAAATTATATTGTAAGCATGATAAAAAAAAAAAACATATGCCATGATTTCAAAAATAAAATGAAATACAATTTCTGCAACTTTCCTGTATAATTATTCTCGTTGCATCAATATGTATTCTTCATTATTAGATTTGATTTTTTAAACTGATGAATTTGACATTTTTGTTTAAAAACTTAATATACTTTTAAAACATACTATTTACTATAAGTTTCTTCCACAAACCAATTCTTTGAGTATTTTTAATGAAGTATAATTGTTATTTTACATATAGTTATCTATCTATAATTAATGTTGTTTTAAAACAGAGGTAATTATCTTCTTAAAAGTATATTTTACACTAATGAAATACTGCAAACATTAAATAAATCTATTCCTACAAAAATGGTTTTTACTTACACCAGCATCTGAAAATAAAATTAGAAGACATGTTAGAATTGTCTAATAATAACAAATACTTATATCAATGTACATTATTTAAGTCTATACTAAAATAAATAATAATTATATTTTTTGCCTCAAAAACTAGTTTGTTTTCTCTTGAGTACAATTTCTTTATTTTCTGATGCAAAACACCACTTAATAATTTCTAAAAATAATTGAAGTGAAGTGAATGTTATTTTTCATGCTCATAAAGCGAATTTCGTTATTTTGTACTTATATAGTTTTACATTTAATTGAGCTATAGATGAAAATTCATTTTCATCAAATAAACTTTAAGTAAATCATGAGTTCCTATGACTATCAATATACAGGGTGATCCAAAAGTCAGGACAAACTTTAAAAATGAATAATTCGAAAACGAATCACGATACAAAGATGCGGTTTGCACCAAACGGATGGAAAAGGAACCGGGTTTTGTGTGGCAATGAAAATAAATTATTTCTGTTGGCGACCAATAGATGGTGCTGTCGGATTTTTGATGTAGGATTATGCAAAGCAACAAATGATATAAAAAGAAGCAACGGCAGCAGGTAATGGTAGTCGAAGCTGGTATGCATCGAAATGCTGTCCATAGTTGAGAAAGTCCTCTTAGTTAAACTGTTTTATAAAAATTCGGAAAGTGCCATTGCGGCATTGCGAGCATATCGCTAAATGAAGGGTATGCGAGATAGCAAAGGACCAATAACGTCTTCTGCATTGAACAAAATTGTGAAAAAATTTTAAGCTACAGGTTCTTTGTCATCATGTCAAAGAAGTTGACGTTCCTCAACTGCTGTTGCCACGACAGTGGAGCAGACGGTGCAAGCCATGTCGGCGGTTACTGCACATGGGGAGTGCAGTGCTCGAGAAGTTTCGAGGCAGACAGGAGTGTCGTACGGAAGTGTCTAGAGAGCGCTGCGAGTAACTTTGCAACGGTATCCCTACAAGTTGCAACATAACCAAGAACTGAAACCTCCTGACTTCAACTCTCGCTGACATTTTGCGAATTTGGTCTTCAATAAGATGGAAGAGCAGCACGACTGGCTTCACACTGTGCTTTGGACAGATGAAGCACATTTAACACTCTCGGGCGCTGTTAACACCCACAATTGTCGAGTGTGGACCACAGAAAATCCACATGCATTTGTTGAGGTACCCTTGCAACAGCCTAAAGTGACAGTCTGGTGTGGTTTCACTGCTGATTTCATAATTGATCCATTTTTTCGAGGAAGTCACACAGACAGGTTTCCAAACAGTTTCTGTCACCGGTAAGCGATATCTAGCACTGTTACAGAACAGCATTATTCCTGAACTGCAAGCGCGACAGGCACTCCAAACAGTCACCTTTATGCAAGATGGAGCACCACCTAATATTGCTCTGGCTGTGCAACGCCTGCTATGCTCAACATTTGGGGAGAATCGCATTATCAGTCGCTACTTTAATCACGCATGGCCTCCAAGATCTCCCGATCTCACACCCTGTGACTTTTGACTGTGGAGCTTCTTGAAGTCAAAAGTGTACAGCGACCAACCAGCATCACTAGCGGCACTGAAAGATGCCATCCGTCAAAATGTGTCTGCCATAACGCAAGAAATGCTACTAAATGCTGTGAATGGTGTGGGGACTCGTCTCGCAGCTTTACTTCTGAATGAAGGACAGCACATTGAACATTTACTGTAGTAAGTGCTAATTAACTGTAATTAATCTGACTTCATTAATCATTGTTTCATTTGTAAATCATCTTTTGTTGCAATAAAACACTATAGCGCCATCTGTTGGTCGCCAACAGAACTATTTTTTTTTATTGCCACACAAAACCCGGTTTCTTTTCCGTCCGTTTTGTACAAACCGCATCTTTGTATCGTGATTCGTTTTCGAATTATTCATTTTTAAATTTCGTCCTGACTTTTGGATCACCCGGTATATTGTAAAAGTAGTGGTGCATAAGTTTTTGTAACATTATGCTTACAATATTTTTTCTAAGAAAATTTAAATCTTTTAGTATTTCAGTCAAATATATTAGAAAGAATCTCAAAACTCGATCACTTGCGCAGTATTTGTAATTAATTTTAACCATAACTAACAATATGAGCTCCTGTGAAATTGCTAATATCGTCATAAATTTCAGGTATCTACGTTGAAAATTTAATTTTCGATTGAATGCGTGAATGTTTTTTATTTGTGCATCTAGACTCTGAGAATCTTTCATCTTTAAAAACAAATATTTCTTTACTGTACGTCAAATAAATATTAAATTACTAGAATTTTAAAATTTGTCGCGTCTTTTGAAAAATGAAACAAGTAATTACATTTTGAAACGGAAGCGGTAAAAAAAAGTGGTTTTTTACTTTTCTCCAAACATTTTTCATAATTTATGTTATTCTATAATGTGCTGATTGATACTCATAAGTATGCGGTAGTTATTTGTCTTCTACATCTGGAAAGAATTCGCATCATTGTCGCTATCACAAATGAAATCATCTTTAAAAGGGAATTTTCTCATAATTTTGTTTTTCATAGAATCTCCAAACTGTTAACAAGATAAGAGATAATAATAATGAATATTTGATATATGTAGGCTAAGTTTCATACAAGAATGTATGAAACTTGCCCTACATATTTTAAGTATTGTTATCTATAAATGAAGTGAAATATTGAATACACATGAAGAATTTTTTCATTTACAAGTATTTTTAAAGGGAACGTTTATTAAAATTTAATATAATATCCTGGTTGCTGAATATTTTTAATTATTTTTTCTTTATCACTGTACACTTTTCTTAAAATTTTGTTTCCTTTCAAAGATTACTATCACATAAACTTTATGCTCAAATTAATTAAGATAGATGCACTACAATTTTAAGTAAAGTGTTAACCGTTCTGTTAAAGTCTTAAAAACATTTGTCAGTAAATGACCGATCACATAAAAAATATGTAATATTTCATTAACATTTTGACTACTTATATGTTTTTACACCATAATTTATCTAAAAACATGATAAAGAAAATTAAAATAACTTTACAGGAAAAAGTTGCCTCGAAAATAGACGAATATCTCAAGTAACGTTACATTTCACTCTGAAACTCTTCTCGCTTCATAAAGTTTTGGCTTAGCATGTCCTTTTTGGAACTTGGGCCAGAAAACCCAAACAACCAACCAGCTTCTCACTGCATAGAAGGAAACAGAAGTACTACATCCAATATTTATTGCATTATTATAACAAAATTGTGTATTTCAATAATCCATTTAGATCTGAACTGTAATGTTTTTGTAAATATTCTTTTTCAAATTCAGTTATTACATCTTCATTTATTAAAATCTAACATAATTCTTCTTATGTAACTCTTCATACATATTTGTTTTTGAAAAATTATTAAAAAATTCTCGGAAAAGGGTGACAGCCGAGATGTTGGCAGAACAAGCAGCACATCGTTTTTGTCAAGTTTCAGCAAAATACCAAATCAGGCAACAGTAAACTTTTAGCTTCTTCATTGCATCTATGCTGTAAAAATTGGTAAATGGTCAAATCGGCTTGCAGAAATTTTTTTAATTAGACTAGAACTTGGAAAAATATATGTGGCGTCGGATTCCACATTCTTTCTACAATCCTAAGCAAATATGTAGATTTCCGTCGACCAGAAAAAGAAATGGCGCCGAATGACAAATTTGTCACTATCAACAGAAAACTATATTAGCTCAAATATGTGGCTTTTTTTTTTGACAAGTCATTTCTGTTCCTTTAAACACGAGTTTATTTCTTACAAATGAATATCTTTCAGAAAAAGATACTTCGAAGTGTTCTTTTTCCAAGCTTTGAAGTACGAATTCAGCTGACTTGTTTTGACCGAGATCATTGCTGATGCAGCGATTCAATTTATCGAATCCGTATAAAGCTATTTTTCGCTTAATATTATTCCTTTTAGGTTTTAGATTTGGATAACTTTTCATGTTGTTATTAAATTAAGTTTAATTATTTTTACATATAAACTGTAAATTTTTTCTATAGTAAGTTCTACCTTCTGATTTATTTCTTATTAAATACATACATTGAGAGAAAGAGAGGAATAATTTGTGGAACACACATTATGATGTGTATTTGGAGGTATTTGCATTACATTCGCTGGTCGACGGGATTTTGCACAAGTACCTATTTCTATATACATTTTTTTGAAAATTAAGCGATTAGAGCTATTTTTTTGATTTTTTAAAACAGGATTGCTTTTATTTATTGCAATACTTATTTTATCGGTAAGGTATTGTGAAAAGCAAAAATATGTATATTTTGTTACATGTTTTTTCGCTTTTCGCAATGCGCCGCTGATATCTCAGTCATTGGGAAGTCTACAAAAATAATTCCGACATCATTTCATGGTAAAAAACAGCTTTTTTAAAAAAATAAAAATGATTAAATATCGTAATTTTTCCAAATCGCAAACAAGCCACGAAAACTAGCAAGCTTAACTAATTAGTAATTTTAATAAAATTGCATTGTTATGAATATTTTAGATACCTATTTTAAAGTTATATCTAAATTTTATGAACTAGTAACTAGAACGATACATAAAAGATTTTTATAAAACAATAAGATATGACACTTACCAGCAGTAAAAACCAATGCTGATATTAAAGAAAACAGGAAAATAAGTTGCAACAAAGCAGTGGTTTCCATTTTTTGTCGTTCGTAGACAAGCAAGAATGAGAGACTTAGAGTTTTTTTGAAAATAACAAACCTAATCACGTATAGTTTTTACACTCTTTTATACCATATTTTTACTTCATCAATTATTCAAGCATTCAAGCTAAATAAACATTTTGAAAGCAAGTTGGCAGTTAGTCTACAAACCTGCAGTGACACATCATAATAATAAACACTGATATTTTTGAGTGTATAAGCATCCCCAAATTTGAAATTTAAATTAGCAGGTTTTCAAACGATACAAGAGACAAAAAGTCAGCTGTCCACGTGTTGTTATTCATCCTAAAGATTTAAGCTCGAAATAGAATTGTTTAAATACACACTGAACTGTACAAAAAATAATTTAACACACATATAAAATGAATGAAATTACTAAATATTAAATTAATTAGAATTTAAAGAAGGTAATGAAGGAATTTAATTGATGAGTAAAATATCTTTCTGAAATATTTCTGATAAGTTATTGCAAATAATCGAGATAATCATCATTGTGAATATTTTTTCTAATTGGAGAATAGTAAGAAGCAAATTTAATAATTATTATTTGAATATCTTTCAGTTATAAATAACATTCAAACTACCCACCTTGTTTAAAAGAAATCACTCCAATATCTAACATGTGCTAAGCGACATTCTAAAATAGTTTTCAAAAAATTATAAAAAAAGGTAAATTTTTAGACATAAAATATGTATTTATCAAACAGTTCAAAACTAGATTTTCATTTATTAATCATGATTTTCTTATTTACGAAAAGATATTGGATTATTGAATAATTAAAATGTGTCTTTTTTTTATAAAATTTACTGAATGGAACGGAAAGTGATAAAAGAAAGTTACCGCTCGTTTCGTAAAATGTCTTTGCGGAATGCACTCATTTCAGAAAATGATCCAGGATTGTTTTGAGTCAGCGTAGAGAACGGCCTAATGGTAGATGACCGTTATAAAGGCCTTTCATCATCCAGTGCGCAAACTGTCTTGACATATGTGATGTCCGTTTCATTAAACAGACTTAAATTCACATCCACCTTGGTATGATCCAAAATTAACTATAATAAATGCTTTTGAGAAAATAAGTATATTGGACAAGAATCCTATTATTTTTCAACAGCTTTTCTCATTATACCATTCATAGTATTCTTTTTACACGCTAAGCACCACTTAGGTCTGAGAGCCAAGAATATGATTTTTCTCGTGTGAGAAAAGGTTGGATGTTCAAAGGACGAGCATCATATAGACGCTTTAAGGACTCATTAGGAACAATGGAACATAACGGAACATCAGACGTCGAGACTATCTTAGCATAAAAACTGAGAGTCTGCTGCATTCGTCTCAGGTCTAGTGGTAATTGATCTAAGGTCTAACGTTTAGATTCTGAACGGGTGATGTGTAGAATGTCCCAGAACATATCCTTAATGCTGAATGATGAACTATGTCCAATCTTCGTAAAATAGAAGATCCAGCCGATCCATAAACAACACATCAGTAGTGAATGCGGGTTGGTTGGTTGGGTTTTATGGCGCAAGGTTCAAAAACGGACATGCTGCGACAAGAAGTTTTGAAGCAGATATTTAAGTTTTTTTAATTTTATTAATTTATTTATTCTTATTATTTTATTTTATAATTTTATTATTGTTTACATTATTTTATTTATTACTTTTTATGGCAACCCAAGCAACATTAAAACTTTAAAAAACAAAAATAAGTGTATATATATTATATTAAAATGCAATTATAAAATATAAAAGAAAAATCAAAAGTATATATAATTACATAAAAGTTAAAAAACGCAAATAAAATATAATGTAAAAAACCTATTGCCCTTAAAAAGGCAAATAGATTCATGAGAGGATTCCCCGAGCAAATCAGATAAGGTTAAAATATCGCAGTTAAAAAAGAAAAACGATTTTGGTTAAAATATGAGCATGAAATTAAAATATGATACACAGTGAATGGTTCATCACTCGCTTCACACCAAGGATTTAATTCGTTAAGAAACAAATGTCTATGTGTGAAACGTGTGTGTCCGATACGAAGGCGGGTTAATCTTACATCAGCACTTCGTATCGGTAAAACTGTTAATGAGGTGTGATGTATGGAAATAGGGCACGCAATTTATAATTGACCTGCATGTTCCATGACTCCTACCAAAGACATTAGATTGATTTTTCAACATTTCTTCTCACGTCAGACAAAGGAACTGATTTAAGACATGGACTAGATGCAAATTTAGCAGCTGCATTCGTCCTTTCATTGTCATCGAGACCTACATGACTTGGAATCCAGCAGAAAATGTCATATCCCTTGCAAGCAAGGGTATCAAATGCGTGGAAAATTGTAGACACGGAAGGATAGCAATCAAAGCTACTGTTCCGCAAAGCTTCCAACACATTCAAACAGTCAGTGTACACACAATAGTTGAAAGTATCACTTGTATTCATCTGATGAAGGGCTTGATAAATCGCTGTTGCCTCAACAGAGAAGATGGAGAAGGACGAATGGAGGGTGTACTAAGAGTTTTGTTTTCAGTAACTACATCACAACCAACATGTCTTGTAGATTTTGATCCACCGGTGAAAATTGGTGTGTACGTGGTATACGTAAAGCGATGTGAGGCATATAGGTGCTGGAAAACAGTAGTTGTTGTGTCTGATTTTCTATAACGAGAAAAAGCTTTGATAATTTTAATCTGTGGATCATACCAAGGTGGGTGTAAAAGAAGGTCCGTTTTGTCAAAACGGACATCACATAGGTCTGAATACATTAAGCTGGACTTTGTCCGACTGAGAAAAGATAGAATGATGTATGAACGTGCGTCATGCAGCCTCGTTAATGCAGGAGTAGTAGTCATGGATCGTAAGGGATGATGAGGTCAGACATAATTTTTGCATAATAATTGAGAGACAGCGTCATTCGTCTCAGGTCAAAAGGCAGTTGTTCGCAAATCGCATATAGACTCTGGACGGGTGATGTGCGGTATGCCCCTGAACATATTATTAAAGCAGAGTGATGTATTGTATCAAATCTGCGTAGAACGGAAGACCTAGCAGATTCATACACAGCACACCCATATCCTTTCTTTTTTAAGCATTTCTGATTGATATGAATACATTTATTTATTTATTTCTAAGAAATATACGAGGTGGGCATTGACCATATGTTCGACAATACGAGATAAAATTAATGACTGGTACACACGAAGTAGATCCGTGTGATCGCACCCCAAGATGTATTAGAAAGCACCTTGAAGATATTAAGCGATCACTCGCACTTCTTCCGCAAATGATGAACATGCGGAAGAAAATTTAACATTCGGTCAAAAATTATTCCCAGAAATTTTATCTCGTTGACAACAGTGATAGGTGTATTATTTATAAAGATAGTAGGATCATATTATGTAGGCTAGTCTTCCTGCAGAAATGGACACAACTACTCTTGCTAGGAGACAGCATGTGGCCATTCTCAGCACACCATGCAGCAAGTTTAGTAACAGATATTTGTAGTTGTCTCTCAATTAAACGCATGTTAGAACCCTCGCATGATATTCGCAGGTCATCAACATAAAGCGTGACATAAAAAGAAGGTGAAATTTCATGAAGAATGCAAATGATGTAAAGATTAAAAGGAGTCACATTTAAAGAAACTTGGGGCACACACTTGGCTTGAATAAAAGTATTGGACAAAACAGAACCAATACGAACTTTAAAACTACGGGCTCGTAAAATGTTTTATATATATATTGGCAAATTATCCCTAAAGCCAAAATCATACATCCTACGGAGAATTCCATAACGCCACGTATTGTCTTAAGCCTTCAATATGTCGAAGAAAATTAAAACGAGTTGATTCCTCCGCACAAAAGCATTGCTGATTTTCGTTTCACGATAAGTAATCTTATCAAGAGTTGATCTTCCTTTACGGAAGCCTTTCTGATTGATATGAATACATTTATTTATTTCTAAGACATATACGAGACGGGCGTTGACCATATGTTCGAGAGTCTTACACAAGCAACTCGTCAGGGCTATTGGTCGATAACTTTAAGGAACAGAAAGATCCTTACCAGCCTTAAGAACAAGAATCACTATTGCTTCTTGCCATAGAGATGGAAATCCATTTTAAGTCCAGATCCTATTGAACAGGTAAAGTAAGTTCAACAGGGAGTCTGGACTTAAATGTTGAAGCATGAGATAAGTGATTCCATCAGGTCCTGGACTGGTGTTACTGGCATGCTGTATCACTATTGCTTCGCTCCAAAGCGATGGAAATGTGTTTGCTGTCCAGATCCAATTGATAAAAACTATTAAATTCGATAGGGAATCTTGACTTAAACTTTAAGCATTTGATAGCTGATTTCATCAGATCCTGGACTTGTATTATTTGTCTGCTGTAATGCTCTCTTCAATTCCAACATCCGAAATTCACAGTTGTAAGGCCAAGTTTGTCCGTGGTTGAAACGAATTGGTGTTCGCTCAGAACGATTCTTGGTCCTCAAAAACGAAGGACTATAAGAGTCATTGCTTGAGACGCTAGCAAAGGTTTCACCAAGGACGTTAGTGATGTCTTTAGGAGAAGAGTATACAGCAGCTCTGGATTTCAAAATAGGAATGGAAAATTCTCTACATATTCCATTGGCTGCTTTCACTTTCCTCCACAACTGTTTACTGGATGTGGAAGAAGTAATTGAGGATACATAGCGAGACCAGGATTCCTTCTGATTTCGACAACGAATTCTGCTTTTGCTCTCTTAAAGGCGATAAGATTCTTCGTTGTTGGGTATCTTCTAAATAACCCCCATAACTTCATGTGTTTCTTATAGGTTTTTTAACATTCATCATTCCACCAAGGTTTGCAACACCTGTGTGGTATATGGAAACTCTTAGGTATTGATGCATCAGCTGCATTAATAATTGTTTCGGTGACTTTACATAGGGCGTCATCAATATCATTGATCGTAACCATTTCATTATCAACAACTGCCAATTGTGTAAACAGCGTGAATTCGGCCCGACTCTACACGTAAGTAGGTAGGCGTTGTCCTACACTACTACCTCCAGTCTGGAAGATAACGAGAGGAAAACGATCGCTGTTGTGCAGATCATTTCCTATACTTAAATTTTACAATGACAGAAGTGAGGGAGAACTAATGGCTAGATCGAGAGAAAGAAATGTTCTAGCGGGTATGTGAAAATATGCTTTCTCGTCGATATTAAGACGACACAGAAACTGTTGTCTGAAATACATCACTCTATCTGCAAACCACGAGAATTAGTATCATCATTGCCCCACAAAGAACTATGGCCGTTAAATTCAAATAACAACAAAAATGGTGTTGGAAGCCTTCTCTATGTCAAAGAAAAATAGAAACGAGATGGATTCTTTCGCACAAAAGCATTGCGGATCTACGTTTCCAAATAAGAAATATTATCCAGAGTTGATCTTCCTTTACGGAAGCCACTCTGATTTATGTGAATACATTAATTTTTTTCTAAGACATACGGTTTTTTTAAGACGGGTGTTGGCCATACGTTCGAGTGTCTTACACAAGCAACTCGTCAGAGATATTGGTCGATAATTCAGAGGATCTGAAGGATCCTTACAAGCCTTAAGGATCGGAATCACTATTGCTTCGCTCCAGGGTGATGGAAATTTGTTTTCAGTTCAGATCCAATTGAACATAATAGCAAGTTAAAAAGGGAATCTGGACATAAATTTGTAACTTATTTCTGGAAATAGATGAAGATATCATCTTACCAATGGACGCTGTAACGATAGATGCCACACGTGTAGAAGTTGCTCTTCGATTCCGCTTGGCTAAAATCGCAATATATCGATATTCCTCCGGGTTTATAACACTTGGGCGAACGGCTACGAGACTTCGGACAGCGGTCTGTGTGGTTTGGAATTGTTTCCGTAAACGTGAAATTACAGAATGATGAACGCCGAAGAAAAGAGTAACATCTGAGATCGATTGTGCTACTTCAATGCGCCCCACAGCACGCCAGCAGTCAGAATTTTCCATTCGTCTTTTATAAGTCAGAAACACGTATGTCTTGAAAACAAATTGGACGAAAGTTTTAAACACCTTCTCTATCAGCACTTACAATCAACTTCTGTAACCTTTCATAAAGCTGGTATCTTATAAGATTGTGCTTTTTGCATATTTCTTGACATGAAAGCGTGATTGGCTGTAACCTAACATATTTGCATACTTACATACTTCTTCAATTCTGATTGGCTTCCAGAAATTAGCGTTTTCCTTTCCGTGATTAACTTTTGGAAGTGAGTGTATAATTATTTTTCGAATTTTTGAATCGTTGAAATTTTTTTAAATATTTTATTGCTAATTCTTGGGTTTAGGAAGGTTGACTTAGCTTCTCATCGCGTCCGTGTGGGTCGATAAAATTGAATATAAATCAGATGAAAAATTGGGGAATTTCCATTAGGTTGACCAACTATGATAAATACGTGACCTGGGGAATAAATATGTATATATAGGCAATAAAGGTCTTGTCCATTATGTAGGTTTTTGTGCCACTAAATTTATAGTTTTTTTTAATAATGCAATAAAGCATTAGTTAATTTATTAAATTATAAGAGTAATGAAAAATTTATACAAAATATTTTAAAATATGTGAAATGATTCCTTATTACTAAATTGTTGTACGCACCTGACCCGTTTTAATATATAAATGTATGCAAAAACACACTTAAACATAGGATAAAAATGCTATCATCATGATGTACAATACTCCATACCATTTACTTGGTACATGTTAAACAATCATCCTGCAGCACATTTTAGGTATTTACTTCACTGTTAAGTATTTTCTTCAATATTTGATTGAGCATCACATCTCTTTAGATTAACACAATTATAGATGGTTGGTTGGTTGGGTTTTAATGCGCAAGAGGTCCAAAATTTGGTCATTTATGCGCCAAAACTATGATTTTGTTATTTTTCTTTATTATTTATCTTTATTGTAATTCTTATTTATTTTTTAATAACCAAAGCAACATTAAAACATTTAAAAAATAAAAATAATTGTATGCGAAGTAATTAAAAAAGCCGTAAATATAAATAGAATCAAATACAAATGATATTTAAAAACATACATATACAATAACAAAGTTTAAAATTAAATCAAATATATTGTAAAAAACCTATTGCTCTTAGAAACGCAAATAGATTTCTGTGGAGTGGATACCCCAATAAATCAGGTAAAGTTAAAATATCTGTATTAAAAAAGTGGATACGTAACGGGTTAAAATATGAACATGAAATTAAAATATAATGCACAGTATAAGGTTCATCACACGTTTCACACCAAGGATTTAATTCACTCAAAAACAAATGTCTGTGGGTGAAACGTGTGTGTCCGATACGAAGGCGAGTCAATCAAACATCAGCAATTCGCAAAAGTAAAACTGATAATGAGGTGAGGGAAGAAATAATGGTATGGAGTTTGTTTCCGACCTGCAAGTTCCAATATTCTTCCCAAAGGGAACTAATAAATCTTTTTATATCCTTTCTCACATCAGAGAGCGGAACCGATGGCTTTTCATCAGTCTTTGCAGCTGCATCCACTCCCGTAAACCCTGGTGTTATGCGACCCGTGCCCAGGGTAATTCGGCACCGCGGTAATGATGTCTTAACGGAGCCTCTAGTTGATTGGCGAACTTCTAGAGTATTTTGCCTTGCCCAGTAACTCAGGCAATGCTGGGTGGACTGTTATATTACCTGAGCTTATTAATTTTTATCTTATGGCTGAAAAGACAAAAGAAATAACAAACCTTTCTGCATTTGCAGGTGAAACCTCTGAAGTAGACCTTGCTGAAAAAGAAAAGTGAACCCAGAGGTAATCTAGTGAAGGGGCAGCAATGAATCCTTTACAGAAGGTAGAAATGACCTCCCAACCATTTTCTTCTGGTGAGAGTCAGGAACATATATACATGTAGGAGTGCGGTTTAATTTATACCTTCACTCTCAGAAGCTAAACTCTAGTAGTTAGTTGCATCTATGAAAATATTTCCGTTTTATAAACATTATGTCTGATTCAAGCAGTGAAGAAGAATTTTATTTTTATGATGAAGATTACTCTTCGGACACTGATAGTGAATTTGATGATCTTTCTGGGACTCGTAATTGGTATCCAGTTGATAGTTAAACAATATATATATATATATATATATAAATATTTATATATATATATGCATAATATGTATTACAAATAAACTAAATAAGGTTATTTGTTTAAAAACTTGATAAAAAATGAAATGAAAATTAGTACTATATATCTTTTTTATAAATTGTAATAATTAGAGAGTCTTCAACTATGAAAATCTAAATGTGAATAAACATAGAAAAGTAAAACTGTTACTTTCTTGAAATACTTTCGATTTTCACTCACATTAGTTAAATCAACCATGACTGTTCAGTAAGTAAGTTCCCAAGCCACGATTTCACGGCAATCCATCAATTCGGGGAGTTGAATTTAAAGCACTGCAGTGAAGCCTATTGCCCTTACCAAGGGGCTCCCCCTCAGGGGGTTTACCTTCTTTAGGTAAACACGGGTGTCACAATCCCGAGGTACCCTAGTGATCTTTTCTCTGCTTTCTTTTCTTCTCTCCTACTCTTCTGCTTTTTCTTCCTTTTCTCCCTCAGTGTGGTTGCCTCGCAAGAGGTTGAGGGCTCCCCTTGAGTAGCTTTCGCCGCTCAGTTTCTATTAGCTACTCTTGGGGACTAAATCACCCACGTGTTTGCCGTGCTTGGAGACTCGTGTCACTGGAAAGGAGGGTCCTGGTAATTGAGGCCCCTCCCCTCCGAGTAACTTGCTACTCAGTTTCTATTAGCTACTCTTGGGGACTAAATCACCCACGTGTTTGCCGTGCTTGGAGACTCGTGTCACTGGAAAGGAGGGTCCTGGTAATTGAGGCCCCCAGAGACTGGAACAGAAGACTCTAGCAACCACTAAAGGTAAACAGTAAGTGTGTACGTGATCCTGAGGCGATCGACCGGCTGTATGGATCAAGCGATCGGTACATCTCAGAGTGACTCGTTAATGGTAAGGCTACTGCAGACTGTACGCCGAGCATATAAGATCTGACCAGAACTGATGGAGCTAGTCTACATCCAATACGGATTCCAGCTCTCTCACTTCCGATTGTTAAATTACCCCCTACATCTATACAGACACCAAAATCAACATCAACAACCATTCCCCGTAGAAAAGCTCCGATGGCTAAATTTAAAGCCGTAAAGGCTTTAATACTAAAATTAGCAAAAGAGGGCATTGTTAGGCCCTCCATATCCACCCGTAAGACCTTAAACCTGGAGGCTGACGCCGTATATCTACATCACTTGGACGACGATCTGTCACTCGAGGAGATGTCAGATGAAACGCCTTCCAGCTCCGGGAAAAAAGCTTTTTAAATTCAACAATAACTTCTTTTGTTTCTGTGAACTGCCATGGTTTGCGCTCTCATTAAGATGACATCAAGTCTATAATTTCAACCTACAACCCCGCATGTGTTGCACTTCAGGAAACATTCCTGAAATCAAGCATTAATTTTAGCTCGTATTGACTATGGGTGTTCTGTGTATGGATCTCCTAGGTCTTCCATTTTTCGCAGATTGGATACAATACATCACTCTGCTTTGAGAATATGCTCAAACGCATTCCGCACATCACCCGTCCAGAGTCTCTATGCAATCTGCTAAAAACTGCCTTTAGACCTGAGACGAATGCAGCTGTCTCTCAATTATTATGCAAAAATCATGTCGGACCCTCATCATCCATTACGTTCCATGACTACTACACCTGCATTAATGAGGCTGTATGACGCACGTTCATACAGCATTCCACCTTTACTCACTCGGACAAAGTCCAACTTATTATATTCAGACCTATGCGATGTCCGTTTTGACAAAACGGACCTTCTTTTACATTCACCTTGGTATGATCCACAGAATTAAATCATCTATCCTTTTGCTCGTTTTAGTAAATATGACACAGCAACTACTGTTTTGCAGCAGCTATATGCCTCTCATCGCTGTCAGTACGCCACGTACACACCAGTTTTCACAGATGGATCAAAATCTGCAGGACATGTTGGATGTGCTGTAGTTATTGAAAACAAAACTCTTAGCTACAGCCTCCGTCCGTCCTGTTGCATCTTCTCTGCTGAAGACTGCTTTTTACCAAGCTCTTCAGCAGATTAATACGTGTGAAACTCGTAAATACTTGTGTACACTGACAGTTTGAGTGTGTTGGAAGCTTTGCGGAACAGTAGCTTTGACTGCCATCCTGTTGTGTCTCGAATTTTCCGAGCATTATATTCCCTTGCTGGCAAGGGCTATGACATTATTTTCTGCTGGATCCCAAGTCATGTAGGTCTCGATGGTAATGAAAGGGCTGATGTAGCTGCTAAATCTGCATCTGTCCCATTTCTTCCATCAGTTCCTTTGTCTGACGTGAGAAGAAATGTTAAAAAACTAATCTATTGTCTTTGGTAGGAGTCATGGAACATGCAGGTCAATAATAAATTGCGTGCCATATTTCCGTACATCACCTCATTAAAAGTTTTACCGACACGAAGTGCTGATGTAAGATTAACCCACCTTCGTATCGGACACACACATTTCACACATAGACTTTTGTTTCTTAACGAATTAAATCTTTGGTGTGAAACGTGTGATGAACCATTCACTGTTTATCATATTTTAATTTCATGCTCATATTTTAACCAATATCGTTTAATCGTTTTTAATTGTGATATTTTAACCTTATTTGATTTGCTTGGGGAACCACCCCACAAGAACCTATTTCCCTTTTTGAGCGCAGTAGGTTTTTTTATATTATATTTAATTTGCATTTTTTAAATTTTAAAAGTATATATATTTTGATTTTCCTTTTATATGTAATTGGATTTTAATATATGTATACACTGATTTTTGTTTTTTAAAGTTTTAATGTTGCTTGGGTTTTCAAAATAAATTAATAAATAAAATAATAGAAATAAAATAAAATAATAAGAATAAATAAATAAAATAAAAAAATAAAATATCTACTTCTAAAATTTATTCTTGGCGCAGCATGTCCGTTTTTTGACCTTGCGCCGTAAAACCCAACCAACCAACTACCAAGGGGGTCGGGATAGCCGGAAAACGCACAGAAATTTTTGCCCGAGTGTACTCGGGATAGCCGGTTAAGGGGTTAACCCCTTAACCATCTGGGGTTCTGTGAAGAAAGTGCATCATTTTTGCTTCGCAGTGGCAACATGGCTTTCACTGCAAAGCAAGTTTTTCCCCCTTTAGCACTTGTCAAGAATACAAAAGCCTCTAATTCTTGATGAGACGTATTTCCGTTGTACCCTGGACCACCTCACAATAATCACATTCTAATGACTTACAGCGGGGAAGCCCATCAATCGCTGCCAGCTGTAGAAAACCACATGTGCTTGCAGTTTGCTCTATGAACGTTTTGCTCGAAAATCTCTTCAAGTCCTTATTGTAATTTTTTATTACGCTAAATATGAATTTTTATTAATTCTTTTGTAAATTATCATGAAATTTAATTTATTTCTAAGCAGTTTTGTATTTAAAATCTTAAACAATTAAAATATATAAGATAGCCATCACAATGAATATCGTATTATAATTTTTAATGTCATATATATATATATATATATATATATATATATATATATATATATATATATATATATATATATATATATATATATATATATATATATATATATATATATATATATATATTTCAATCATTACTTCTTATTAAAAATCAGAAAAATGTTTTTCATTTCCCAAACAGTTAAAAATGTATTGATTTTAAATAGCTGAAATAATTAGTTAATTTGCTGTCTATTTGTAATTGGTAATCATTACAGATACTTTTCAAAATAAATATTATGTTTTTAAAATCATCAAATAATTTTCAAAATAATTAAAAAAAACGCTTCTGTTGCTTTAATACATACAGATTGAAGAATTTAGATATTGTATATTTTTAATAATTTAAAAAATAAAAATCTAACTTCTTTACCTAACAATAGATTTTATACTATATAACAATCTACTGACAATAGATGAAATTTTGGCGAAAATTTTGAATGCAAATTTTTCATATTAAATTCCTCGTACCAAAAGATTTCCGTTTCTAATTATGTAAAAAACATTACTCCATACAAGAACCCGCGTCGTTAGTATATATCTTTTAGTATTTCTTAAATTGTTTTACACAAATACTAAAATTAATGTGTCTCTGGTATGAATATTTGTTTTTCAAAAGGAGAAAAATGGCAAAAGTATAAAAACAGGGACATCTTAACGCTATTGTTTACAATAGTATTCTAATAATTGAATATTTAATATAAAACTTGTCAATATCAAATAATTTCACATATTCAAATTAACCCTATATTAAATATTTTTGGCCTTCACAGAATTATAACTGCTTTGACATGCAAATCATTATAAGCTCTAAATTTAAAGAAAGATTTTTTTTAAAGTACTTTAGTACAATAATGATTTAACTTCATTCTTCTTTTGATGGTTATAAATAAAAATATTTAGCTTTTTTGATTTGATTAATCAATTATTGTTAAATAATTTTGATTAAAAAAGTAAATATTCACAAAATTAATTTTTGTAAGCATAAATTCACTAACCAGAAATGAATACTTTGTCTATTTCGAAAGTATTAATTGTACATAAAGTTTAACCTGTTAAAAATACATACCACAGTTTATTAATTTATCACAAAAATAAAATGTATTTCTTATGTTAGAAATATCTTATTGAAGGTCAAATTATTTAGCTTTAATATTAGAATTAAGTTATTGAACTTTGTTTTCCAAAACATACTAAAGAAATAAAAAAGCCCTAACAGTGCTTATTTAAAATTTTTTTGTTCAAGAAGGTGAAAGTATAATATTTAGTGCAAAGCTGTTAGATATTGAAGAATATGAGAAAAAAACCTTAATTTAAAATGTAATCACTAAATTAGTATATGAAAATATTTATTTTCCACGATAAAGGAAATTTCATATTTTCTGGAGTTTGTAAGTAACTTTAACTTTAATTTAATGATTTTAAATTATACTTACAAAATATTAGTTTAAAATATCCTTAATTTTACACAAAAATTATTGAAATAATTTGAGATCTCACATTAAAGATATTAAATAATTTAACATGTTTTCCGCTGTTTTCCTTATACGAAAAAATGTTTGTGTGATTACTAAATTCAAACAATTTTTAAATATTTAAATTTGATAAATAGAGAGAGAGTTTATGGTTAAATTATATTATAATGTCTCTGAAACAGATATGCATTTCTTAAACAAACATTTAAGGAAATATTTGTCGTAATTTTTCTGAAATAAGCAATTCTTGATGTATTTTAATATCATTTGCCAGTCCTGTAGCAAAATATAAATTGAATGAAAGTTTTAATCAAAGTTAAAATTTTCTTGCTGAAAACAATAGCTTCCTTCTAAAGTTATAGACCTTAATTGTAACAAAATAATATAATTTTATGTGGAATAAAGAGTAACATAGAACCATTCTAAAATTCGAAAATAGTTATGTAAGAGGATTTATTCCTTCATATTTTGTAATTACCTTGATTTGGTATTTTAGCAAATGCTTGAAATATGTGTACTGAAAATTTGAGTAGTGTGAAGCTAACAGAAATACGAAAAATTTCAAAACATGTTTAGTCAAATTCTAGAGTAAACAGAAAATTAATGCACATGTAATTAATTTTAAATTAGTTACACGTAGAATGAAGATAGCAAAATGATCGATTGGTGTTTCTGATTTTATCAATTTGACATCAGGATTGAAAAATGCCTAACTATTGGAACTTGGGAATTTTTTTAAATTCCGTGGGAAACCGATAAATGTAAATTTAAATCAAATGTAGCACCGGTATAGTGGATGCACATTTTGAATCGAATTATCTTAGAAACACCTGTTTCATAATGTATTCCAGGTGAGCATGTCAATAAATGGCCTTCAGCTGGCCAGAACAAATTATTGAAATGCCATATTGTGACTTCCCTATTCTTGTTTGCATGCATATATATATATATATATATATATATATATATATATATATATATATATATATATATATATATATATATATATATATATATATATATATATATATATATATATATACAAACATATATATGAGTGCTCTTTCAAACTCAGAAATTATCATAGTAGCTAATTGTATATCTGAAAATATTACCGGCTTACGAACATTATGTCTGATTCAAGCAGTGAAGAAGAATTCTATTTTAATTATGAAGATAACTCTTCGGACACGGACTGTGAATTCTATGATCTTTCTGGAGCTTGCAATCGGTACCCAGTTGACAGTTAAACAGTTCCGATTTTTTGACACTCTTTTATAAATTATATAAGCATTTAAAATAAGATAATTAGTAACAAGTTATTATATTTATAAACTAAAATTAGGTAAATTGTGAAATTAAATAATACCTTATTTTATTAAAATTAGATTATATATTTTGTTCTGCGAAAAATTAATTATTCGCAGAACAAAATATATAATCTAATTTTAATAAAATATAACTCTAAAAAAATGAAAGAACTTTTTATAGTTGTTTTATTAAAATTAGATAATATATTTTGTACAAAAATCATTGAAGAATTGTTTAAAATACTAAATTCATTCAAAAGTTAAAAAAAATTAGCATCTAATTTATTACTTATTTTATCCTTTCTAATTTTACATAAAATTTTTAACATTTTAAAATTTCATATTTCTGGACAAATTAAGTAAAAAAATTTCTTATATTTTAACCTTGTCGCCAAGTCACATATTCTTATACTATGAAGTTTACAACTAAGCATATATATATATATATATATATATATATATATATATATATATATATATATATATATATCACATTTCAGTCATCATCATTTTCACATTTCATTCATTCAGAAGGACAGTGAAACTTGGTAAGTTATAGGCAAATAAGCCTACCGTTTGAAATAATTTATAATGGAAATTAACATGCAAATAAGGTAATGAATGCATAAAGTGAATTTAAGAACAACTTCATAGTTAAGGTAAACACACTGAATAATCTTTTGCATATATATTTTAACCAATATTACCACCTGTTCCTCTCTCTGATGTGAGAAATAGTATAAAAAGATTTGTTTATTCTCTTTGGCAGGAATCATGGGACTTGTAGGTCGGAAACAAACTCCATACCATTTTCCCATCCCTCACCTCATTATCAGTTTTACCGTTGCGAAGTGTTGATGTTAGATTAACTCGCCTTCGTATCGGACACACATGTTTCACACACAGACATTTGTTTTTAAATGAGCTAAATCCATGGTGTGAAAGGTGTGATGAACCATTTACTATACATCATATTTTAATTTCATGTCATGATTTTAACCAACAACGTTTACGCTTTTTTAAAACTGATTTTATAATTTTATATGATATAATAGGGGATCCACCCCATAAAAAACTATTCGCTTTCTTCAGGGCAATAGGATTCATACACTATATTTAATCTGTATTTTAGATTTTAAAATTATACAAATATTTATTATCTTCCCTCTCTATATTTTATTTTAGATTTTTTATTAGTAGATTTGTAGATTTTAAATTAATATATACACTGAATTTTTTTTATGTTGCTTGGGTTTTTCAAAAAAATAAATAAATAAATAAATAAATAAAATAAAATTGAAATAAGTTACAAAAAACTTACTCTTGGCGCAGCATGTCCAATTTTTGACCCTTCACCATAAAACCCCACCAAACAAACAAACAAAAAAGCTTATATATCTTAATAGATAAAATATAAATATTGAAAAAACATTGTCAACAATATAATCATCAATGATCAATCAATAAAGCATCAATTATCTACACTTACTGGTAACACAAATGAGTTAAGAATATTTTAACATTTTATTTATCCATTTAGATTTTTATTACAGTATATGGATGAAATTTTGTAAGCTAACTAATAAATACATTCTTCGATACTTACATTTGATTTCAATAAATAAATTCAATTTCCCTACATATTGAAACAAGTTACAAATTTAAAGTTTATTTTTAATATATACTGGTAACAGATAATTGTTGTCTATAGATTAAGAATCTATGCATTTTACCAAAATATATATAATAAGTAATTTACCAATAACTAACTCTGGAATCAAATAATCTACAACCAAAAAAATCGAAACAATAGTTCTTTCCGAATAATATTCTGTAAATACATTTATCAGAATAAATAAATATATGTGAATAAATAAGAGTGGATAAATACTCGTACAGCTAATTTATTAATATGTGTAACAATAACATTGGATTTTGGACTTTGGGACAGCTTCATGGTTAATAATATATAAAAAAAATTCCTAGTAAATATATCTAGGAAAGTTTCTTGTTAAGACAGGAAGGTAGCAAACCTGTGTTCACCACGTTGCTTGTGGATGGAATTTTACTGGTGTCTCTTTTGTGGATTCCTGTTGTCTGGTATACCAGCCAAACACGAAACAATCACCTCATTGACGACGTCACTCCAAATACTGACGAATAAATTTTATTTACAGTTTAACTTTCAATATTATTGTATTGCGTATTTGTTAATATTTTAATATTCGAAAAACATAATCAGGCCCAAAACGCCAAAAAATAATGCGTGTAATGTTTTGATTTCAAAATCAGCAGCAAATATTATCGCTGAAGTATGTTTGGAAGAGGAAAATGAAGGAGAACAAAATTTAAATAACAAAGCTTACTTCAATTGCCCATGCAACTTATTTAAAATAAAGTTAACAATTTATCTGTGAAATGTATTTTTAAACTATGAATAATAAACTAAATTGTGAAATCATTATATATATATATATATATATATATATATATATATATATATATATATATATATATATATATATATATATATATATATATATATATATATATATATATATTTTACTACAAATACTTATAAATTTGTATTATATTAAAAATACTAATTTAATAAATTACATTTCATTTCAGTGTCTGTTTCATAATATTTAACTAAAAAGTTAAAATAAATTTTTAATTATCATTTTAAAATTTCATGTATTTAATGCATTCATAAAAGTAATAATAAATGTAACAATAGTATTGAAATTAAAGTTTCTGCACATTTTTAATTGCAGTTTAATTTGAAAACGCTTTATTCAGTTAATTTTTATATTAAACTAAAATATTCAAAATATTTTTCCAATTTTAAAAAGCAATTTCAATGAGAAAGATTTAAATAAAATTAAAATACTTTTTAAAAATCTTGTGAAATTTTATCAGGAAATTTTTTTCGAAATTATAACAAATTATTCAATTGAGATTTAATTCCGTCCCAGAATTTCAATTCCGTGTTCTTATACAAACAGCGCGAATAAAATAAATACACACTAGTTGCTCGGTTGTGGAGGAAAAAAATTAAACATCTGAATATTCCTTTTGGTGGAAAGCTCCGCCTCAATTTGGCATACGTGACGTCATTTCGTGGATGGCTTTCCACTATTCTCCAACTCAGGAGGTTTACCTTCTTTAGGTAAGCACGGGTGTCACAATCCCGAGGTACCCCAGTGATCTGTCCTCTTCTTTCTTTTCTTCTCTCTACTACTCTTCCGCTTTTTCTTCCTCTTTTCCCTCAGTGTGGTTGCATCGCAAGAGGTTGAGGGCCCCCTTGAGTAGCTTTCGCCGCTCTGTTGCTATTAGCTACCCTTGGGGACTAAATTACATACGTGTTTGCCGTGCGTGGAGACCCGTGTCCCTGGAAAGGAGGGTCCTGGTAATTGAGGCCCCCAGAGACCAACACATTACTTTGGCCTCTGCTTCAGGTAAACGGGAGGTGTGTTGCGGTCCTCAGCACATCAATCGGCTTTCTGGATCAGGCGACCGGTACATCTACTGGGTGACTCGTTAAGGGTGGAGGCCACTTCAGGGATGTACCCTGAGCGTCTAGGACCTGACTAGGACTGGTGGAGCTGGTTTGCATCCCCTTGTTGGACTCGGTGGTGGGTGGTGCCGTCAGGTCCCGAATTTTCCATCTTTAATATGGAAACATTTCTGTTCTCTTCACTCCCACGGGAGCACACATTGACATTATTGAAAGCTAAATTTTAAATTTGAAACAAAAAGAGGGTACATTCGATACTATATCCCCTTTCTTAATTCAAAAATGTACTTCTGGAAATATCGGAGAAGTAAAGAGCACCCGAAAACTTCGTTCTGGAGATCTAATGGTAGAAGTTGCTTCGGAAGCACAAGCGACTATGATTAGCAACATGAACACGCTAGCTAACGTTGAGGTGTCCGTCCAACCTCATATTAATGTTAACTTTTCACGTGGTGTGGTATCCGCCAAAGGTTTGTTAAATACGTCTGCGGATGAGATCTTAGAAAAATCTAAAAGATCAAAAGGTCTGTGCAGTAAAACGCATCAGTGTCAGACGGGATGGGCAGATTATTAATACTAAACATCTCGTACTGACATTTGCGACGCCAGACCTATCGCTGCATATTAAAGCTACGTATATGCATCTATCCGTTAGACCATTCATTCCAAATCCTTTGCGTTGTTTCCAAGGCCAGAGATTTGGTCTCTCCAAAGCGACTTGCAGGGGCAAACTGATTTGCGCTCGCTGCGCAGCAGTTGGCCATGACAGTTCGTCTTGTACTGCAAAGGAGAGGTGTGTCAACTGTAAGGGTGACCACCCCTACTACGCTAGAAGTTGTCCTATCTGGATACTGGAAAAAGAGATCACTACCACCAAAGTTGAGAATAATTGTTCATATCCTGAGGCGAGACGGGCTGTTACAGCTCGCACACCTTAAGTAGGAGTCAGCTATGCGAATGTTGCTGCCAAGATCACCAGAACGACTAGCACACAAACGGATGCTCTCTCACTTCCGATTGTGAAATTACCCCCTACATCTGTACAAAGGCCAAAATCGACCTCCACATCGACTACCCGCAGAAAAGCTGCTATTACCAGATCAAAAGGTATAAAGGCCTTAAAACTAAGATCTGCAAAGGAGGGCAATTCTAGGCCCTCCATATCAACCCGTAAAGCCTTATCTCTGGAAGCTGACGCTGTGTCTCTACATCCCTATGACGAAGATCTATCGCTCGAGGAGATGTCAGATGACATGCCTTTCAGCTCCGGGAAAGGAGCTTTTCAAATTGAACAATAACTTCCTTTATTTCTTGGAACTGCAATGGTTTGCGTTCTCATCATGATGACATCAAGTCTATAATTTCAACCTACAACCTCGCATGTGTTGCACTTCAGGAAACATTCCTGAAGTCCAGCAATAGCTTTTCTATGCGTGTGTTTAAAAGCTTTAGGAAAGACTGTGGTGACGATGGTGCAGTGTCTGGAGGTGTATGCATATTAACATCCAACAACTATCCCAGCACTGCCCAACATTTAAATACTACACTACAGGCTGTAGCTGTGCGAATTCATATACACTTAATGGTAGAAGAATTTTACTTGAATCTACATTTTTTTAAGAAAAACAGTAAAATTTATAAAAAAAATAAGATTTGAAAGTTGTGTACTCTCTGATTTGTCATTTAAATAGTTACATGAAATTTAATATCACAATTATATCAAATAGCATTTCCTTGAGTTTGAACCAAGAAGTACATTACACTAAAATTAAAACACAAATTTAAGTTTACAATATTTGTAAATGGAAAAAATGTGTACATTTTTGTATTGATTATTCATCGTAATACAATTGGAACTCAATCGAAAAGCATTCATAAGGAATATAATTTAGTTTTATTAGGTTGGTGCGTATGAAATGTCGGATTCTCTTTACATGCGGACGTTTTCCTCCCTGTTTTCGTTATACTTTTGTATTTGGCATAACCTCATTCATACTCGTATTGTCCATTGCCAGAGACTCATTTCAGCAAAATAGGTTTTCTCGAAGGTCTTCCCTTTTTTATTTCTTTTGAGTTTATTGCCGATATGAATTCTGCCGACATTCGCGTCATTTTCTTATATGAGTACAAACTTGGTAATAGTGCTGCAAAAGCTGCACGCAATATAAACCAAGCGTTTGGGGAGAATACGGTTAACGATCGGAAAGTGCAGCGTTGGTTCGAAAAATTTCGGACTGGCGATTTTTCATTGCAAAATGAGCCGCGCGGAAGACCCAAAACGTCTGTGAAGAATGATGACCTGAAGGCTCTAGTGGAAGCGGATCCAGCCGTATCCACGAGGGAACTTGCTATCAGGATGAAAGTTGACCATACAACGATATTGAGACACCTTTCTGAGATTGGCAAGGTTAAGAAGATGGACAAGTGGGTACCGCACGCACTGACAGAGCGAAATAAGCTGGATCGGTTAAACGTATGCTCATCATTGCAGCATCCACCATATTCACCGGATCTCTCGCCGACCGATTTTCATTTTTTCAAGCATTTAGAGCTGTTTTTAAGGGGCAAACACTATGAAAATGAAGATAGTCTAAAAAACTCGATATCAGAGTTTATTAATTCTAAAGACCAAAATTTTTTTAAGACAGGCATCTACGCTTTAAAATCTCGTTGGGAGAAGTGTATTGAAGCGAATGGAGCATACTTTGATTGAATAAACAGCTTTTGAAGAAAGATATGCAGTTTTATACAATCACTTAAGAATCCGACATTTCATACGCACCAACCTAATATAAATGGAAATGCAATATATATATATATATATATATATATATATATATATATATATATATATATATATATATATATATATATATATATATATATATATATATATATATATATATATATAGGAAAAACTATATTTTATATTAATAATATTGAGTTGGGTTATAAGTTTACTAAATTTTTCTCCTAATTAATGTGTAGGATTTTTTAAAATAAAAACATATTATAATAACTGTAATCAGTTGCAGAAAAATATTAGAATTAACAATATTTTATTATATCACTTTAAAATTAACAAACTTAAATTACTTTTATTTGCAGAAAATAATTTTAGATTTGTTAAAGTAATATTTAATTAACTTAACGAGTTATATCGTTGAGTAGCGATAGAAGAATTTTACTGCCCTTGGAAGAATTTATGAATAAATAGTAAGATATAAAAAGTGAGAGAGAGATTGTTTAGCTTGTTAATTATTTGTTACGAAAATATTTCTATGAAATTTAACATTAGAATTTTAATGTCACAATTAAATCAAATTGAATATTCTCGATTTTAAAACAGTAAGTAAATAAAGCACAACTTTAGTTTAACATCTACGGGGCAGGATATATTTATAAAATTAGAAATATAGAGGCATATATTTATATACAAATAATTTATTATTATACAATTGGATGCAATTCAAGAATATACTTGAGGAGCACAGTTTTATAAATAATAGAAATGTAAAACAATATATATATATATATATATATATATATATATATATATATATATATATATATATATATATATATATATATATATATATATATATATATATATATATATATATATATATATCAGAACTATCATGAAAAGTTTGGAAAGATCTATTAGAAAAAAATGAAGCAGTATTTTTATATAAATACTATTAAAAAGCTGATCACATATATTTATTACAGCAGTTTTTTTTAAAATTTCAGATACCGCAATGGGGCAGAACTTTTTTCACCAGTGCTGTTATGTATGTCTCTCTTTCAATATCATCCTCCTTAAAGTGCAATTCGCAAACCTAACAAAATTTGATATTTTGATTTAATATTTTTTTTATTTTCCATTTTTTCAACGTAATCATAACAGCAATAAAAATGTCTGAATTTTGATTCAAGTAAATATTAATTTCTTAATATCATCATTTCTATGCCACAATTTTTCAAGAGCAGGCTAATAAAAGTATTGTGCACAAGAAGGAAATTAAATAACTATCTTTTAATTAATCTTAAGATTTTTTATAAGGCAAATAACGTACATAAAATTGATTTCATTTCCAAAGTTGGATAATAATTCTTTTGATTAAATAATTCTTTTGCATTTAATATTTTTCTTTTTATTTAAAATTAAGATGTTAAATATTAAAACCTATGCATATAAAAACAGAAAGAAATGTATTTATTTAAATTTATTTACCACTGTATACAAATTTTTATTTTCTAGAAAAATCAAAATGGTATAGTGATTTATAAATGCAAAAATTTAAATTCATTAATAAACCAATTAACATTTAATTTATATCTTTGTAAATTCTTTTATTGTATAAAGGAAAATACTTCTGCTGATAAACTAAATAGAATTCTTAGCATTTCAAATTTACAAATTGAAATTATTTCCCACTTTCAATTGATAAATTTGAAACATTTATTTGTACTATTGGAGGGAACGAATATGGTAAGTACACATATATTTTATTTCTTATGCAAAAAAAAAAGAAAAAATTCCTTCTAACAATTTTTTAAGGTTAGATTTGTTTTTGGAGCACCAGCACAGAGCTATAATTAAATTTAAAGTATGCAATTTCAACATTTGATTTTTCATTAAAAATATCTGTTATGGTAATAATAGTTGTTTCACAATAATTTGGTTTTAATGTATATTAATATATACATAAATTTATACGTTTGACGAATATACTATGTGATTATACATTTATATATAATTAAACTGATTTTTTACATTTCCTCTCACATGTTTATACAAATATTTTTTTCCTTTACAAAATAATTTTATAAAATCAATGTTATACCACTTTCTCTTAAAATTTAAAATATTCATGAAATTTAATTTTAACATGCAATTATTTCTAATATAATACGATTAAACTCATGGATATTTTATAAAAATTTTAATTAAATATATTAAACTTACCCTTGATGATTTCTTTGGTTGAAAATCCTTCCTTGGAATAGATAGAATCCATTTTTTAAAAGCTCTTTATCCATTAGAAACTTAAACACTTTTAACACTAGTATTACTACTGTCGTAATTTCCTTTACAATAAGGAACATAGCACCTAGATTGGAGGATTCAGCAGTTTTTGGGTAAATGCAATATCCAGGTAAAAAAATCTAAAGAAATAAATTTAATAATAAGCTAATTAAGAAGATATTTAATAATCATTAAAATGCCACCACGTTGTTCACAAGTTTCACGTTGATAATATAAAAACTCCCTCATTCCAGTCTAGAGAAACAGGTCTTCCAGTGTTGCACAAGCCATCCACGAAATGACGTCACGTATGATTGTCATGCAGTATCTAGATGACGGTGACCAGGTTTGCTGCCTGCTTAAATAGGTTCTGGCCCTGTTTTCAAAATTAGTTTTTTAGAGTTCGGTATTTTGGAAGACTGGGGAAGGGAAAGCGATATTGCAAGCCTACAAGGGTTACTCTGAAAAGGGAGCGCGATCAAAGAAAGAGTGGGAAAGCACAAAATGGTGAAAGTTCACGATAAAAGAATAAGCACAAAGTTTAATGATAAATAAAAAATGTAAAAATAATAATAGAATTTGCAGTCACATTTATTATATAATAAATGAATTTATTATTAAATTATAACCAGCATATATAAAATTAAACTTCCATTAGTAGGTGATTTAGGCCGCCAAAGACCAACACATTACTTAGGCATCTGCTTCAGGTAAATGGGAGGTGTGCTGTGGTCCTCAGCACATCTATCAGCTTCATGGATCAAGCGATCGGTACATCTACTGGGTGACTGGTAAAGGGTGGAGGCCACCTCAGGGATGTACTGTGAGCGTGTAGGACCTGGCTAGCACTGGTGCAGATGGTCTGCAACCCCTTGTTAGACTCGGTGGTGAGTGGTGCGGTCAAGTCCCGAAGTTTTAATAAAAATTAATGGAGAACAAAAACTTTTCTTCTCTCCCACGGGAGCATCATTTTGAAAACAAATTTTTTGTAATTAAAAGAAAGGAGGGTTCTTTTAAACAAGTATTCCCCTTTCTCATACAAAAAGGAATATCTGGATTTATCGGAGAAGTGAGAGGTGTCCGTAAAATAAGGTCTAGTGAGTTATTGGTAGAGGTAGCGAACTCTACCCAAGCGGCTGTAATCAATAACATGAAACTCTTAGCCAACATTGAGGTTACTGTTTTGACTCACGGTAATTTAAACTTTTCACAGGGTGTAGTTTCCGAGAGAAATTTGTTGAATACGCCGGTGGAAGAGATTCTCGAAAACTTGCAGAGTCAAAAGGTCTGTGCAGTTAAACGCATTACTGTCAGATGCGATGATAAGATCATAGACACTTAACATTTCATTCTGATATTTGCAACTCCAGACCTTTGAGACAGTATTAAAGCTACCTATATGAATCTACCCGTCCGGCCGTATATACCAAATCTTTTGCGTTGTTTTCAGTGCCAACATTTTAGGCACTCGAGAAATGCTTGCAGAGGCATACTGACTTGCGCTCGCTGCGCAGCAGTTGGCCACGATAATTTGAACTGCACAGCAACGGAGGCATGTGTTAACTGTCATAGAAACCATCCCTCCTTTTCTCGAAGTTGCTCTATATGGGTACTCGAAAAAGAAATTACAACTTATAAAGTGAATAAATGTTCCTACTCTGAGGCAAGAAATCAAATTACCTCACGCACACCGAAACCTGGAAAGAGTTATGCGGCCGCTGCAAAAAGAGTCACCAAAAGTACTAGTACCCAAACGGATAATCTCTCTCTTCCTGTAATGAGATTACCCCAATTAACAACTCAAGTGCCAAAATCGATACCTCCTTCAATTCGGAAAGCTCCTTCGGCGATATCAAAAGCCCTTAAAGCATTTAAGCTAAAATCTGCAAAAGAGGGCTTACGTAAATCCACATTATCCATCCGTAAAGCCATTTTATCCTGGAAGCTGATGCTATGTCTCTTCACCCTTCGGACGAAAATTTTTCGTTCGAAGAATCAATTAAAGACCCGCCATCTATCTCCGGGGGAGAAGCTTTTCTATTTAAATAATAACTTCCTTTATTTGTTGGAACTGCCTTTATTTGTGTTCGCATCATGATGACATCAAATCAATAATTTCAGCCTACAACCCCCCATGTGTTGCACTTCAGTAAACCTTCCTGAAGCCCAGCAATACCTTTACCATGCGGGGTTTAAAAGCTTCCGAAAAGACTGTGGTGATGATGCTTCCGAAAAGACTGATGGTGCAGAGTCTGGAAGTGTTTTCATATTAACATCCAATAATTTCCCCAGCACTGTCCATCAATTAAATACTACTCTACAGGTTTTAGCAGTGAGAATACATACGTCAGGCTTAATTACAGTCTTTAGTTTATATTTACCACCACGTGCTGTACTTCCACCAAGAGGAACTCCATGAATTAGTTGATCAACTGCCTACACCATTCCTATTGTTAGGTGATCTCAACGGCCATAATTGTTTGTGGGGAAGCGATACTATTAATTCTCGCAGTCATCAGACAGAGCAATTTATTTCTGATAAAGCACTGTCTGATTAATACTGACGAGAAGACATATTTTCACATACCCACAAGAACATTTCATTTTCTAGATCTTGCTATTTGTTCACCATCACTGCTGCCATTGTTAACATTAAGAGTAGGAAATTATATACACAACAGTGATCATTTTCCTCTCAGAATCTCCCGGACTGGGGGAGATTATGAGACTAATAATGTAGTACAACGACTACCTACTTACGTCTGCAGTCGGGCAGATTGAACTTTATTTACACAATGGCAGATATTGGTAATGAAATAGCCTTGATTGAGAGCATTCATGAAGCCGTTGACAATAGCCTTGACTGAGAGTATTCATGAAGCCTAAATGCAGCTGATTTAGCAATACCTAAAAGTTCCTCTATACCGAATAGGCGTTGCAAACCTTGGTGGAATAAAGAATGCCAACAAACTGTCAAAAAGCAAAGGAAATTTTAGGGGTTGTTTCGGAGGTATCCCACAACGGAGAATATTATCGCATTTAAGAAAGCAAAAGCATTAGCTCGCAGAGCTCGTCGCCAAAGTCAGAAGGAGTCCTGGTCTTGCTATATATCTTCAATAACATCTTCAACTCCCAGTAAGCAGTTGTGGAGAAGAGTGAAAGCAGCCAATGGAATTTATAAAGAATTTTTCATTCCTATTTTGAAATCCGGAGCTGCTGAATACTCCTCCCCTACGGATATTGCTAACGTAATTTGTGAAGCATTTGCTAACGTCTCAAATACGAACTCTTATAGTCCTCCATTTTTGAGGACTTAGAGTCGGGCTGAGCCAGTACCAATTCGCTTCAACCATCGAAAAGTCTTACCGTACAACTGTGAATTTGGAATGTTGGAATTGAAGAGAGCATTAAAGCAGGCCCATGATTCCAGTCAAAGACCTGATGGAATCAGCTATCAAATGCTTCGAAATTTAATTCCAGACTCCCTATCGAACTTAATACTTTTGTTCAATAGGATCTGGACAGAAATGAAATATCCATCAATGTTTAAAGAAGCGATAGTGATTTCTATCCTAAAAGCTAGTAAAGATCCTTCAGAGCCTTTGCATTATCGACCAATCATTCTGACTAGTTGCTTATGTAAGAATCTCAATCTTATGGTCAATGCCCGTCTCGTATATGTCTTAGAAAATAAAAATGGTATTCATGACAATAAGAGTGTCTTTCGTAAAGGAAGATCCACTCTTGATAATATGACACAACTGGAAACCCAAATCCACAACGCTTTTGTGGGGAAAACTCATTTGGTTTCCATTTCCTTCGACATAGAGAAGGCATACGACCGTACATGACGATATGGAATTCTCCATGCATAATATGATTTTGGCTTTCGGTTTAATCTTCCGACATTCCTGCAGAATTTTTTACGCTTCCGTGTTTTAAAGTATGTATTGGAAACTATACATTCAATACTTTTACACAATCTGAGGATGTTTGTCAGGGCTCAATTTTAAGTTTCCCACATTTTAGTCTCTTCATCTGCTTCCATCATGTACAGAGTACCTTGTTTATTGACGACCTACAAATGTGAGGGGTCTAATATTCAAATAATTGAGAGATAACTGCAAACAGCAGTTAACAAACTTGCTGCATGGTGTGCTGAGAATGGCCATATCTTATCAATAAGGAAGAGTAAATGTGTCCACTTCTGTAGAAAGACTAGCTTACATAATGATCCAATGATTTATATCAATTGCACTCCAATACAAGTAGTCAATGAAATAAAATTCCTGGGAATTATCTTTGATCAAAAATTATCCTCTCTTCCGCGTGTTTTGTATTTGCGGAAGAAGTTTGAGCGATCGTTTAATATCCTCAAGGTGTTATCAAATACATCATGGGATGCAGATCGCACATCACTCATTCTTGTTTATCAGTTATTGATTTTGTCCCGCATTGATTACGGAAGTGTTGTTTATGGATCTTTTTATGAGTGTGAAATCATGCTACTGCCAGGAAGATGGTAAAAGCTATTAGACTAGAATGGATAACATGCAATGCATTATGCTATTTATTCGTTATATGTTTTTTATTTTCATGAAAAACTAAATGTCTTTCCAAAAAACCTAATATATTAAAACGCATGAGGTACGTACAACAATTTAGTGATAAGAAATTATTTCAAATTTTAAAATATTTGTGATACCAATTTTACATTATCGTTATAATTTAACAAACTAAATATTGCTTTATTGCATTATTTTTTATAAAAACAAAATTTAGTGGCCCAACAACCTATATAAGGGACAAGACCTTTATTGCTCATATATATATACGAATATATTTCCCGGTTCACATATTTATCATAGTTGGTCAACCTAATGCAAATTCCCCAATTTTTCATCTGATTTATATTCAATTTTATCGTCCCACACGGAAGCGATGAGAAGCTAAGTCAACCTTACTCAACCCAAGAATTAACAAAAAAATATTTAAAAAAATTTTCAACGATTAAAAAATTCGAAAAATAATTATACACTCACTTTCAAAAGTTAATCACAGAAAGGAAAACTCTAATTTCTGGAAGCCAAACACAATTGAAGAAGTATGGAAGTATGCAAATATGTTAGGTTACAGCCAATAACGCTTTCATGTCAAGAAATATGCAAAAAGCACAATCTTATAAGATACCAGCTATATGAAAGGTTACAGAAGTTGATTATATGTGCTGATAGAGAAGATGTTTAAAACTTTCGTACAATTTGTTTTCAAGACATACGTGTTTCTGACTTCCAAAAGACGAATGAAAGATTCTGACTGCTGGCATGCTGTGGGGCGCATTGAAGCAGCACAATCGATCTCAGATGTTGCTCTTTTCTTCGGCGTTCATCATTCTGTAATTTCACGTTTACGAAAACAATTCCAAACCACACAGACCGCTGTCCGAAGTCTCGTAGCCGTTCGCCCAAGTGTTATAAGCCCGGCGGAATATCGATATATAGTGATTTTAGCCAAGCGGAATCGAAGAGCAACTTCTACACGTGTGGCATCTATCGTTACAGCGTCCATTGGTAAGATGATATCTTCATCTAAATCCAGAAATAAGTTACAAATTTATGTCCAGATTCCCTTTTGAACTTGCTGTTTATATTCAATAGGATCTGGACTGAAAACAAATTTCCATCACCTTGGAGCGAAACAATAGTGATTCTGGTCCTTTAGGCTTGTAAGGATCCTTCAGATCCTCTGAATTATCAACCAATATCTCTGACGAGTTGCTTGTGTAAGACACTCAAACATATGGCTTAATGGTCTCGTATGTCTTAGAAAAAAATAAATGTATTCATATAAATCAGAGTGGCTTCCGTAAAGGAAGATCCACTCTTGATAATATTACTTATTTGGAAATTAATTTAATATTTAGTAATTTCTTTCATTTTATATGTCTGTTTTTTTATATTCTGGACAATTCAGTGTGTATTTAAACAATTCTATTTCGAGCTTAAATGTGTAGGATGAATAACAAAACGTGGACAGCTTAATTTTTGTCTCTAGTATCGTTTGAAAATCTGCTAATCTAAATTTCAAATTTGGAAATGTTTATACACTCAAAAATGTTAGATTTATTATTATGATGTGTCACTGCAGGTTTGTAGACTAACTGAAAACTTGCATTCAAAATGTTTATTTAGCTTGAATGCTTGAATAATTGATGAAGTAAAAATATGGTATAAAAGAGTGTAAAAACTATACATGATACGGTTTGTTATTTACAAGAAAACTCTAAGTCTCTCATTCTTGCTTATCTACGAACGACAAAAAAATGGAAACCACTGCTTTGTTGCAACTTATTTTCCTGTTTTCTTTAATATCAGCATTGATTTTTACTGCTGGTAAGTGTCATATCTTATTGCTTTATAAAAATCTTTTACGTATATTTCTAGTTACTAGTTCATATAATTTAGATATAACTTTAAATAGATATCTAAAATAATCATAACAATGCAATTATATTAAAATTACTAAATAGTTAAGCATGCTAGTTTTTGTGGTTTGTTTGCGATTTGGAAAAATTACGATTTTTAATCATTTCTATTTTTTTAAAAAAAGCTGTTTTTTACCATGAAATAATGTCGGAATTATTTTTATTCACTTACCAACCACTTAGATATCAGCGGCGTATTGCGAAAAGCGAAAACACATACAACAAAATATACATGTTTTTGCTTTTCAATTTACCTGACCGATAAAATAAGTGTGCTGCAATAAATAAAAGCAATTCTGTTTTAAAAAAATTGAAAAAATAGCTCTTATCGCTTAATTTTTAAAAAAATTTAAATAGAAATAGGTACTTGTGCAAAATCCCGTGGACCAGCGAAGTAATGCAAGTACCTCCAAATACACAATTTAATGTGTGCTTCACAAATTATTCCTCTCTTTCTCTCAGCATATATATTTGATGAGAAATAAATCAGAAGGTAGAACATACGATTAAGAAAAATTTTACAGTTTATATGTAAAAATGATTAAAATTAATTTAATAACAACATGAAAAGTTATCAAAATCTAAAACCTAAAGGGAATAATATTAAGCGAAAAATAGCTTTATACGGATTCAATAAATTGAATCGCTACTTCAGACTTTTTAACTTTGACTTTTTAACGTAAAATTGAGTTCTATGTGGAAAATATCATTGAAACAACTTCTGTTTGAAATAAAAGCAAGAAAAATTTGCAGGTCAATTTAAAATTATATATTTTACTGAGTTAATTATATGGAAATTAAATTACGTACATTATATTTGGATTTAAGTACTACTACTTTTACAAAATATATTGATAGTCATTGAAACTCATGATTTAAAGTTTATATTATGAAATGAGAATTTTTATCTTTACCTCAATTAAGCATAAAACTATATCAGAAAAAAAAACTAAACTCGCTTTTTCAGAATGAAAAATAATATTCACTGCACTTTAGTTATTTTTATAAACTATAAAGTGTTATTATTTTGCATCAGAATATAAAGAAATTGTACTCAAGAAAAAATAAACTACTTTTTGATGTAAAAAAAATAACACTTAATTCTTAGTATATAATTATTAGTTCTTTCTCTTAGTCTAGACTGATATGGTAAATAATGTGTATTGATATAAATATTTTTTATTATTAGACAATTCTAACATTTCTTCTAATTTTATTTTCAGATGCTGGTGTAAGTAAAAACCATTTTTGTAGGAATAGATTTATTTAATGTTTGCAGTATTTCATAAGTGTAAAATATACTTTTAAGAAGATAATTTCCTCTGTTTTAAAATATCATTAATTATAGATAGATATCTATATATAAATAACAGTTATACCGCATTGAAAATACTCAAAGAATTGGTTTGTGGAAGAAATTTAAATAGCATGTTTTAAAAGTATGCTAATTTTTTAAGCAAAAATGTCAAATTTATCATTTTATAAAATCAAATTTAAGTGAATAAGAGAAACTGATACAAGGAGAATAATTATTTTATAGAGAAGTTGCAGAAATTGCATTTCATTTTATCTTTGTAATTATGGCATATATTTTTTTTTATGCTTACAATATAATTTAAATTTATGATTTAATGTTAAACTCTTAAATTTTGACTACAAATATTTTAAAACTTATTTATTTTGATAATTATGGTCTAACAATCACTTCAGATAATTAGCAGCTTGATAATAATAAAGAGTTATTGAAACAACTATTCTGATGACACAATTATGCTTGTGAATTTAACAATAAAATAAATCTAACTACATTGTCTTATGCGTATTTTAGTTTATATATAAAAAATATAAAAAATATAAAACTATTGTAATAATTTACATTATATGGGTTAATAATTCTATTTATTTATAACCATATTCCACTTACCTAATTTATAGCTCCTATTCAAATATTTTATTAAAAATTCCCTTTAACTGAAATATAATCAAATTCATTTAAATTTTATTTCCATAGAATTGATTTTTAATTCCATTTAAATAATATGAAATTTTATGATTGAATAGATTAAATTAAAAGTAGAATAGAGATTATTAGTGTGTATGCTTACTTAATAATAGTTTATATATTGAATGAATTATTTTCAAAATTTTCTTTTCGGTAAAGTTAATCCAATATTTTCTTATTACTGTTTGATTGTGCTTTAAGAATTACTGGATGTTTACTTTTACCACTCGTTTAAACATATTTTAAAGAATATATAATGTGTATTCCAAGTGGCATAATATGAGGAGGATGTGAATTTCATCATTTTTGTTTTTATTAATAAACTTTTGTAAAATTTAAAATTTGTCAAAAACATGTAAATACAAGTATCCTATTCAAAATTCTGTCTCACATAAGTGTTAAATAAATAGCTATTTATAACTGTTAACATATCAAACATTATTAACTCATAGAGTCTAGCTTGAGCTGCGAAAACTCTTTCCTGTCCCTCAATTTTTACCACTTACTAAATTCTACATTATATGGATGATTTCATTTTAAAAAAATTAATACATAAAAAAATTATCCTTACCTATTTAGATTAACGATAAAGTGGATGTTTTGTCTTATCTTTTTAATTTTGCTATTTTTTATTTTTTATATTTTCAATTTTGGAAGTAATATTGCAAAAGATTTGAATATTTTAAAACTAATTCTTTGGAACAACAAGCAATTTTCACAAAACCTTAACTAATTAAAAAATAATTCTTCCTTATTACTGCTGAAATTCATGAATGAATTTTTTGTCATCGACGACGACACTCCAACATTCGCTTGTGCACTTCGCCTTGTTTCCTGTAGCTAAGCAAAGGATATTGGTCGACAAGTCGGATTTATGACTCCGCCTTAAGACGAAATGACGTAGATGAAACGTTATCTGACCTTCTGGATATTTTAAACCTATGAGAATAGTAATAAGACTGGCGCAATCATGATGTCAACGGAAACGAAAGAACTTTACGGTTTAAAAAAATCTTTCCCAAAAAAAATTTCCAGAATTTTTTTTTATAAATTTTATATATTTTCAATTAAAGTGAATGCTAAGACACTGAAGATGATATGATCACTCATTCATAATCAAGCGTTTACAATAGATTGATAATATTATTGTGAATTTTTCTATTTCTGCCCCCTGTATAATGGCTACGTCACTTAAAAGCATAAAATTAAATGTTTATTATACAATTATCTATTAAATTAAAAATTTTATTTGAGAAGATGAATGTTAAGTGTTATAAAAATATTCATAAGAAGAATTAGTTTTCTTTAATATTAAAATTTTGAAATCTTTTCAGACAACATTATTAGAAACCAAATTTATAAAATTTCATTAGGCGCAGTTAGATTTATTTTAAAATGTTTCAGAATTTCTAATCTTTAATTATAAATCTTTAATATTTTTATTGATGTATAAGCTGATAAATTAACTTTGCAGAAAAAATAAATTTAATTTTTTTTACTACTTGCATGTAAATTTAGTTTTTTTCTCTTTTTGAATAAATATATTATAAGTGTGAAAAAAGGTTATTTTATTGCACACACACAAATATCTTTATTAATATTAAAATTCCCGAATTTTTATTTTCTCATAATGGTATCTATAAATTTCGTTTTAAAATAACACTGTCAGAAATTTGTAATATCCATTCAGATGCTACGTACTATATTAATTTTGAAATAATTTAAATTTTGAACATATAAATCATACATTGAAACTCTATTGATACATAAAATGAT
>JAJQOW010001368.1:15000-52469 GCA_037975125.1 Latrodectus hesperus | reverse complement strand
AGTGGTGATTACTAACCACAATAAAAATACTACTTTCATATTTTTTTCCTAAACTTTATTAAGAACGTTTTTGGTGGAAAACTTGCATTGCAACCTAATATTTCTTTAATTTTTCTGAATTATAATTAAATCTTTTTCTTTTGCTTTAGGGATATGCTCCAAACCATGTGGTTTATGGGACTGCAGTTTTCAACAGAAAGCGTTAAAATTGATCTGACGTTCGACATACAGAATTTCACAGATCTAGGTAAAATTTTACTGTATTATATTAGCATTTGTGACTGAAAATTTTCAGTCATTAATTTCCAACTTATTCATATTAATCAATTTACATTTTTAGTCTACCATACAGCTGCCAAAACTAAAATTATAAGTCCAGGAATGAAGATCGATACAAAATTTGTGCGAAGGTAAGTTTTTTTTTTAAATTTTATTGTACTTAATTTATTTACCTAGTGTAAATGTGATTTCTTTGATCTAATTACTTTTTTTACTATTTATTAATTAGGAAAGACTTATCAAAGTATATTCCAAGCAGTTTGATTCCTAAACCAAAAAAGAAGGATTACACAGTAATTATTTTTATTATTAGTTTATTTAATTAAAACTAATTTTTCTTTCATCTTTTATTCCATGAATTATTACTGTATTTGTTTCTTTGTAATATAATTTGCTTCGCATAATTTGTGGGAACTCCTTGAATTAAAAAAAAAAATTTTATGGACCCCCTGGAAACTCCTAGAATTTTAACTTGGCGCCTAGAAAATTATGAACTACTCTTGAAATATTTACTAGATGATGGCACAGTCTATATTAGATTGTTGTTTTCAAAACTCTTTACTTAAATAAAGATCTAGTTCAGTCACAACAGTTTAATGATCCAGTTCAGACAGGACAGGATATAATATTTAGATTTATGTGTGTGAAGTGAAGAACAATCACCAATAAGATCGTCGTGTGTACAATCAGTTGGGAAGTTTTAATTTATTTTTTTCTATTTGATTCTCCCTTATATTGTATCAAATTCCCACAATATTAATATTTAAATATAAAGTATTTAAGTTAAAATATACTTTTCTATATCTTCCTTGTGAAAATTGCATACAATTTCAGGGAATCTGGGTGAATTTGTTTATCAATGAAATAAAGGCTGAAATAAATTATTTAATATGCCTGGTGGAAAATATCTTTTTAATGACCAGTGGTCTCTAGAAAAGTAATACAAAGATTGGGTTTTGCTTGGTTAAAATAATTTTTCTTGTAGAAGAGTTTAAATTATTACGCTGGACCGTAAGATTTCAAAATTGCATTGATGTGAAATTTAAACCTGCTAATGATAGAATAGGTACTATTAATTTTAACTTTTTCTCAAATATATAAAATTGTTGATCCATATGGAAAGTAGTTAATTTGATTTTACAACTCTGCAACAGTCAAGCAGCTGTGAACGAAAATTTGATGGTAGGAAATTTAAGTAATTAATCTATTGGGGCTAAGTGCATCATTGATGATCATGTCCAAGACATAGGAGGTGTCAACATAATAATTAATAAAGACCTACATAGTTTTGCTACTGATGCCAGGTAAAAGTATAAATTGTATTTAGGTGCACAAAAAAAAAACAGCTAATAGCAGAAGGAAAACAAAAAGTTTTTCTTGAATGAAATTGAACTTGAAAAATTTACTGTAGGATTTGCCGAGGAATCTGCAAGAACTGCTAAATTAACGTTAATTGCAAAACCATAATTTTGTCGCTGTGGTGCTTCAAAGAAGCAACAGTTATTACTCAATATTGATAATGAATTGAAAGTGAAAGCTTCTGTGTGAGATTGAAAGTTAGTATTTTCTAATATTAAAATATTGTGTGTGGATAAATAACCAAGACATGTCAAATAATTTAAGACAAAATAGTTTTAAATATACTGATGTGAAATTAATAGTTTTAAAAAATGTTTGAAAGTAAACCGAAGGAAAAGTCACATCCTGGAAACTTTATCTAATAGTTGTATTTATCTTATTCTGATTAAGTATATTTACTTGAAGAAAATCTTGAAACACTCAGTTAGTTTATAGATAGAAATTTAATGTGAAGATGTGTTTATCAACTCAAAAATTACGCATTATTTTATGAAATGTACAGTTCAGTAATGTAAAAATTGATTATTTAATAAAAGTTTTTCTGTTACAGCTGTAAATTTATTGAAGCTTTTGAATTATTAAATTCTAGCTTAGATAGAAGATATTGTCATTTATTTTTGCATTAATTTATATCTAGTATTTACAAATATAATTGAATAATGTTTCGTATGTTTAATTATATGCTTATTTGGTTAAAAAGAATTTTCAAAATAAGAAATTATTAAACATGAATGTCTATACCTCCTGGAAATTTTTATTTAACTCCTGAAATTTGATTCTTTGAAATCCGTACGAACCATGAGTTCAGAATAAGTTTTATATTGTACAACCTATTTGAATTAGTTTTCCTGTGCATAATGAAAGTAAAATCTTTATATTGGTGATTAAAAAATTAATATAAAACAAACTTATGAAACAAAAGCAACCTAAAAATAGAATCAGAATATTAATGAGTATTTATTATTTGTTCATTAATTTTTCTTTTACATTTATTAATATATTTTTCAGTTTTATATTTAACATAATATTTAAATAATAATTTACAAGATTTTGCATGTCCTGCTTTTTGTCTCATTTTATTTATTGTTTGGACTAGTCTGTATTTGATTATATTCAGTGAAATATGTGTATAAGAATTATATATATATAAACTTAATTTTTTTTTCGTGAACATGAGATACTTATTTTAGATACTGTAACAATAAAAGTAATTTTTATGTAATTTTTGTTTTAAAATGAAGACATTTTATACAGCTTTTTTAATTCTTATATTGTTTAAGAAGTTAATGAAATTTCATTTATGAAGAGTTGATTATGTATATGATTATTAAAATTATAGATGATCATGAAATTGTATCATAAATTTTTAATGATATATCTTACGGTGGATTCAGAGTTTATAATTTTTGCATGTAGTCTGCAATCAAGCTTAAAATATTAAAATTCAAAATTAAATGAAAATAATATACACTAATCGTCAAATATTTTGAAAGAAATGAATTTAATACTTTTAATTAAAAATAAACTACTTAAGTTGACAATTTTATCAGCATTTTTAATTGATGGTATTTCATGAAAATTTTTTCCTGATCTTGAGACTTAATTCTTAAAAATTTACTTTTAGTCGAATGCCAACAGTTCAAATTCATCATCTGTTGCCAATAAGAAGTTGAAATTATCTAATCAGGAGAACATTGCGCCAGAAAAAAATTCAGTTAAGAATCCTAAGGTAGATTCATGCATCTTGTTATTGAAAAACTAAGCTCAGGTTCATGTATTTTGTATAGTGTATAAAGTATATGGTAAATTTTTTATATTGTATGAATTTTTAAAGCTTCTTTAGAGTTTAGTAATGTAATTAATGATTGTGCCAGGAGTTTTAAGGCTTTGGTTATGGTTAACATAGATTGTTGTACTTATTTCAGTTTCACTTTTGACATGAGGTAATGATCTTCTTTTCATCCATTAAAAATGCCTTTTAATCCAAAATGCTTATGAGCATTAATTACTTCTTGAATAATTTACAAAAGTAATTCATCAAACATACAATTACTTGTCGGTAAATTAAATTGTTAGGAACATTTATATAACAGGAAGCATGCCATAGATATTATGCTAGAACACTAGTTTATGGAAGATTAATATGCAAAATTAAGAAAATGTAAAATTAAATTTCTAATTTATAATAAAATGAAAGAAAGATGTAATTTTAGCGTGTATTTATAAAATTATTATATATCTTTAAAAACAGGTATTTGAGTGAGTGTGAAGTTTAAAATATATGGAAAGAGTAAAAAATTTTTGTACAATCTCTGATTTAAATTAATATATATAAATTGGTGGTTGTGTGATTTAAGATTAATTTTTCTTATATTTTAATGTATTGTTTATTATTTTGATAGTTGCTGATTTTAGAATTCAGTAATTGTAATTGTAGACTAGCGTTTGATAAGAGACGACTGTTTATAATACTGAATTTGAAGATTTCTTCTTTCTCAACTTGTTGCAGCTCATGAAATTCCCTTCAAAAACGCTTTTACCACGGGAAATTAATATTTTCATGGTAGAAAGTTTTTCTGAAAAAGCAAATTGTTTCTGAAGGAGAATTAATATTATTAGATTAGTAAATTTAATTTTGATAATTTTTATGCTTCATAGTAATTAAAATATTGAAATTTTAAAGTATCTAGAACTATGTTAACACTTTGGGAGCATTTTGAATGACGTCTTTTGGAATGCTTTGAATTTAAATTTTATGTTAATTTTCATTTTTAAATGTAAATTAATTTTGAAATGTAATATATAAAAACAATTATTCTATTTTTTTAAATGTATGGGTAATAGGTTAATGTAAAATGTAGATAATTTTCAATTTTAATCATTGTGGTATTAAATTTTATTCTTTAAATTCAAAAAGGTTATAAAGCTTTTTCTTTTTGTCATTCTATGAAAGACAGACTAATAGAATTGTGTGTTGATTTTTTTACAGCCCAAGGAAGATGCTTCGTCTTGTGCCATTAAAAGACCTCTGGATGAACCAAATTATCCAAATGCAAAAAGATTGTCGAAAATCCCTCTTCAGAAGAAATCCTAGACTCTACTACAGAAGATTTTAAAGAAAAGTGATCAAATTTATCTGGGACAATTATTGAGATTCCTGCATGTTAATTGATTAAAAGGAATTTTAATTGAAAATGTTTTGTATGAATATTAATTTTTAATGATTTAATAATTCAAAAATATTTTTAATTTAGAAATGCTACATTATATTAAGTTTAAATAAAAATTGAGTAATTTTTTAATAAGTTTCAAAAGTTAGTTTTTAAGAATTTCATTTCTTGTACTGCTATGTAAAAAATGCTTTGTATATTCCACAAGCAAATTTTTCAGTTAAAATGTGGAATAATTTTCAAACAATGTAAATTTTTGTTTATTAATTATGATTATTAATTTTTGAAAAATTAGAGGAATTCAGCATTTCCATCATTAATTTAGATTTTTCAATTTTTATGTTACACTTGTCAGCCATGTTCTTTTAACTTTTTTATGACTGTTTTGTAACATGTATGTAAAGCATGTAAATATTAACTATGAACAATTTCATACTAAGATTTTTTATTGTTTTATTGCAATGAAATTTAAATGCTATGAAACTTCAATTTTATACGGTATAAATTTCTTCATTAAAATTCTTATGTTTGGTGACTTCGAAAAATTTTTTCTGAATACTTTGATAATTTTTAAGAGTTAATTAATTAGATAAAAAGTTTCAAATTATGTAAATATTGACGGTGAAAAATGTTTTCAAATTCAGTAATACAATTTTGTAATGTTATTATTTTTTTTTATCAGAAATCAAAAAAGTTAATTTTTAAGAATTTCATTTCTTGTACTGCTATGTAAAAAATGCTTTGTATATTCCACAAGCAACTTTTTCAGTTAAAATGTGGAATAATTTTCAAACAATGTAAATTTTTGTTTATTAATTATGATTATTAATTTTTGAAAAATTAGAGGAATTCAGCATTTCCATCATTAATTTAGATTTTTCAATTTTTATGTTACACTTGTCAGCCATGTTCTTTTAACTTTTTTATGACTGTTTTGTAACATGTATGTAAAGCATGTAAATATTAACTATGAACAATTTCATACTAAGATTTTTTATTGTTTTATTGCAATGAAATTTAAATGCTATGAAACTTCAATTTTATACGGTATAAATTTCTTCATTAAAATTCTTATGTTTGGTGACTTCGAAAAATTTTTTCTGAATACTTTGATAATTTTTAAGAGTTAATTAATTAGATAAAAAGTTTCAAATTATGTAAATATTGACGGTGAAAAATGTTTTCAAATTCAGTAATACAATTTTGTAATTTTTTTTATTTTTTTTATTTTTTTTTATTTTTTTTTTTTTTTTTTTTATCAGAAATCAAAAAAGTTAATTTTTAAGAATTTCATTTCTTGTACTGCTATGTAAAAAATGCTTTGTATATTCCAAACAACTTTTTCAGTTAAAATGTGGAATAATTTTCAAACAATGTAACTTTTTGTTTATTAATTAGGATTATTAATTTTTGAAAAATTAGAGGAATTCAGCGTTTCCATCATTAATTTAGATTTTTCAATTTTTATGTTACACTTGTCATACATGTTCTTTTAACTTTTTGTGACTGTTTTGTAACATGTATATAAAGCATGTAAATAATTAACTATGAACAATTTCATACTAAGAAATTTATTGTTTTATTGCAATAAAGTTTAAATGTTATGAAACTTCAATTTTATACGGTATAAATTTCTTCATTAAAATTCTTAAATTTGGTGACTTCAAAGAATTTTTTATGAATTCTTTGATAATTTTTGAGAGTTAATTAATTAGATAAAAAGTTTCTAATTATGTAAATATTGACGGTGAAAAATGTTTTTAAACTCAGTAATACAATTTTGTAATGTTATTTTTTTTATCAAAAATTCAATTTGATAAAATTTATGCCGTATAAAATGAATTCCATGATGCAAATTTTCAAGTATTATGTGTACCTTACAAAACTGCATTTCAGATTTGAAATTTTCTTCTTTCTTTCTTGAAGAAATTTCAAGACTATGTTACTTACTACTTATGTTTACTAATGTCTTTTCAATTTTTGATGTGTACACTAAAACATATCTTTATTGTATAGAGTTTTAAGTACTTTTTATATGTCAAAAATAAAGTTTTATATGTAAGAAATAAATAATTAATTATAAACTGTGCAGTTGTGTGTGTGTGTGTGGTAACTTTTTTTTTAATTACAAACAATTCTTTATTTCAGAAGTACAAATTTCTTAATGAATTTTCAATATAAAAGTAATTTCAATGATAAAAAGATTTACAGTTAATATATCTATATAATATAAATTTTATATTTAAATCTGTCTGAAGTAATTTTTTTTGAAGATTGGCATGCACCAATAAATTAATAGACTCTGAAATCTTTCTGTAAGATGAAGATTAAGTCAGGACTAACATGGGAAAGTAACATTAATTACTATGCCAATACCTGGCATAGTAATTAATGTTTAAATTATTAATGCATTTAAAAAAATTATTAATGCATTTAAAAAAAGTACCATTAATGAAATAGTTAATCATGCATTTTCAATAGTCAGAAATAATATATTTGTTAAAGTGAAAGAGTATTAATATAAATGAAACTATTCAAGGAAATTAAAATACCATTTAGTAAAATGTGTTTATAAAATATGCCAGAAATTCTTTAATCAACTACATTTTAGAAATTGCGACATTGCTTTTATCTTTAATAATTCTATAATAAAGTATAGTTATAGTTATTGATGTTCAATCTCAATATAGGTAGAATATTTTTCTTATTAATTTCTTAAAATTCATAATAATTGCAAATTAACTGTATAACACATGAAAAAGTTAATAAAGACAAAGTAATTGAAAATAAATAAAATCAAAGTTTTGGTAAGGTATTGGTGAATATATTGAAACTTCCACTCTTATTTATTTTATTAATTAAACAAATATTTACTAAAAATTTCATTCTTTCAAATCATGTTTAAAGTAATTATTTTAAAATTGTATGTAAAAAAAATGATATAAACTATATGAGCAAGAAATGCCTTATTGATTACATATTTGATAAAAAAAACAAAAAAAGTGTTTTTTTTTTTTTTGTTTATTATACAAAACATTTTATCCCTGAAGTGATTTTCAAGATTATGCAAATTCCAGCTAGGATTTTACTAGTTTAAATTAATTAAAAAAATTTCTTTTTTGGTTAAACTGTTTAACAATTAAGAGAGTTTGTTGCTTGTGTGAAAACATATCTAATGATTTTTCTTGAGTGAAATGCAGACACAATTTATAAGATTGTGGTTTTGTAAAATTTATTATGAAGTTAGAAATAAAAGTGATTAAAAATTCTTTGAACTAGAAATATCTACTTATGCTTACAAAAATTTATTTCTACACATTTTATAATAAATTATTTTGTGATTAAAAATACAGTTTATTACCTTTTGTTTTGTTATTGTCCATGAATTAGAAGTCATGGTAAACAAAATTATTTTGAATGATTGCATGCTGTAATAAACCAAAAGCTGACCATTTAGAGGAGGGTGCATATGATGTGCATTGTGGTTCTGCGATTGAGTTAGTCCCAACATGATCAAAAACTATAATAATGTACACTGGCATCTGGAAATATTCCTATTTTCAAATGATAAAAAGTACATTTTCTTAGATCTCTGAACTTTGATTATTTTCTAATTCTAGTGTTTAGTTTTTCTCATTTGTGATTCAAAGAATTAACAAGAATCCTTACCGGAACTGGATTTTTTAGAAAAAAATCTCCATGTCCTATAATGTTATAAAAAGAAAATATATTCCAAAACAGATTTGAAGAATAACAGATGTTATATTAAATACCAACTAAATCACTGATATAAAGCCTTCTATAAGCAAATCAGAAAACTTTATTACAAGATGCAGAGGAAATTCTTAATGTAGAAAATGAATTTGCCACGGGATTTTATTTTAAATGAAAAGATTGTAAATAACGCACCCAAGGCATTGTAAAGTATACTATGTCAATTATATACACAAGTTATTTCTAATTGTATAAAAACTGTTTTCTCATATCCACTTTTTACAGCAGAAATTAAAATTTATGAAAAAAAAACATTGGTTAGGCATTTGTATAGAATATTTAAATGCTGTATTGAATACTAGAGATTGGAAAAACCGTTCATTCACTGAATATAATGAGTTCTTTTTCCAGACCACATTGATAAATAAAAAAGATAAATCAAGTATGGGATAAAAATATATATTCATCTTTACATTTCAGTTTATATAATGAAAGCATGTTTAGCTTAGAAATCATTTTAAAGGAATATAATGAAATTAGGCAAAATTATTAAGTTTTGTAAAAAGCTACAGATTAGTAATATTTTTGAATGTTATAAAATGATTCAATAAAAATAAGTTCTTTTTTCTTTAATCAGCTCTTATTTTAAGTAAGAAATATATTTTAAAGTCATAAGAATGTCTTATTGAACATATTAAAAATAAATTGAAAATTTTCTGAGAGAAATGTTCTCAGAGTAAAACCATAAGGTAGTGTTACGGTAAAAGTGACTAATCCGGCAATTTTATGTATAATAACCAATAATTATACATAATCCCCACTAAACTCGGTAAATGTGATAAATTATTGAAATATGTGGATAATCCTGTAAATATATGTATTATCCCCAATGTATGATGGGAAATGTCATAAATTCCGATTACTTTGCAGAAAAATGATATTTTAATTTCAAAGAATAAGTATTTTTAGTATTTTTAAAGTCGGTCCTCTACCTATTTTTAGGTGCTCTGGTCGAACGACTAACAGAGGCTGCAATTTTTTCCCATCCATGAAATATCCTTGAGTGCCTCCAGGCAGGACTTGGTTGACGACCCTCTTCTGGTTTTGGATCATTGTAGAGTGTACAATGTCATGTACCTGGTCTAGCGCTGCTGGCCTTTGGGGGCATGCAACAACAACAGTATTTTTAAGCTTTATTAAATAATTCTTCCAGAAGAGTTTGAAAATCATCATGATGACTAAGAATAGAAAATACAAAAATCTCTCAGTTTAAGAATTTAAATAATTGTGATTTATTTGTATGTTCATTTCAGTAGATATTATAAGACCGATATAATAGATAATAGTATAAGTTATATATATAAATATATAACTTATACTATTACAAATGTTGAACAATTGCTAAGGACGGATCACAAATTGAAATGTAGCATATCATTAAACGAGATGTGAGGCCTAGTAGGATAAAATATAGTTGCCACACTGTTCAGACATTAGAATAAAGAATATTTATTGTTCTGGAAAGTACAAAAGCTGTGAAACATCTGAAAGAAAAAAAATGTTCATTTGATGCTGCATATGGGAAAATGGAACAATGCATCTAAAAGTCAGCAGGCACCTTGAAGAAAGGTATCAATACGGGATACGTCCATCATGGAGTGTGATGATTCCACACGTCGTATCCTATTTTTCACAACATTATCCAGCAGCTGTTGTGGAAATTTATCCCATTCCTCTGGGAGTGCACGGATAAGGGTGTTCTTGTTTGTCGGAGGATAGTTTCGACCAGCAACTTGCCTCCCCAAAACATCCCACACATTCTCAATGGTGTTTAGATCGGCAGAACGTGATGGCCATACGAGGCGTTGAATACCCTCGCTGTCTAGAAAATCCTGAACAGCGAGTGTTCGAGGGCATGTTGCGTTGTCGTCCATAAAAACAAATTTATTACCGACAGCACCACGGAAAAGACGAACATGAGGAAGTAGAACTTCATTAATGTATCGTTGGCCCGTCATAGTCCCATTCGCAACCAGATGTAGGGGCGTGCGGTCATTGATCATGATGCCGGCCCACACCATGACACTGCATGTCGGATATCAATCCCTTTCCTGGATATTTTCTGGACAATAAGCAGTACCACTCTCGTGCCAGATCAGTTGGCGTCTACAATCCGATGACAGACTGAACATACTCTCATCTGAGAATAGTATGTATGCCCAGTTCTGTTTAGTCCAATTGCGATGCTCACGACACCATTGCAAACGGGCAGTACGGTGTTGTCTGGTCAATGGGACACACACAACAGATCTGCGGGCATATAGACCTCCTCCTCTCAAACGTTTGGCAACAGTTTTTCAGGAGATCTGATTTCCTGAGGCAGCAAGAAACTGATTTGCCACCTGCTGAGCTGTGGTGCGCCTGTTCCTTTTTGCTGATAGGGCGATATATCCGTCTTCTGCAGGCGTCTTACTTCTAACACTACCTCTCCCGTGCCGCCTACTACACATTCCAATAGTTTTAAATGACTTCCACTGCCGTGAAACAACGCTGTGAGCGATGTCGAACTCCCTGGCAACATGTGTTATTTTTCGCCCTTCTTCAATCTTTCCAATAATTCGGCCACGCATAAAATCATCTAAGTGATGTCGGGAAGACATGCCAAAAATTTCAAGTTCATCTATTAAATCTTTCCTGAATAATTTTGACTTGAAAAAATAACTGTCCACACGCGTCAAAACCTTTAAAGCTCTTATGAACCCTATCACGTGATGAAAAGACGTGGAAAAAAAATTGCATACGCATACTTCTTCTTACTATATCCCGCACTTATTCTAATTTTCCACATTTTGCTTCCTTTCATTTTGGGGTTGCTATGGATGATAGTGTTATCCGTCCTTAGAAATTGTCCAGCAATGCATTATATATAATTAACTTATATAATATATTTTGTATATATTTCAAATACTACAGAAAACCTATCCTTTCCAATTATTTAATACCAATTGCGTTTACAATTTTAATGTTTTATATGTATTTTACATAGTAAATGCTAAATTGTGTTATATTGTACATAGTTATTTCTAAATTGTGTTGTATTGTAAATAGATATTGAAAAATTGCAAATAATTCTACTAACTTTGATACTGTACATAAACTAACATATTATAGCCAAGACTAAAACCGTAAAACAGAATGTATCTAAGAAAATAACAGTATTATACTATATATTTTAACCAGAAACTGTAACACCCCCATTTGTAAAAGTCCTTGTCAGAGTTCAATAAAGCTCTGTCGGCGGCCATACTAAGAGTGATGGAAATACCATTTTGATCCGCACTAAAACCCTTCCGATTCCCCCCTAAATAATTTTAAAATAAATTAATATTAAATTTTAACTTAAATAAAAAGCTATATAAATTAAATATAACTTTAAAATTCTTTCATTAATTTATTCATGTTTAATATATTATCACTATTACAAATAAATTAGACTAACACAAATGACAGTGAAATTAATCAATATTAAATTGGAGGTGGGTGCCTTTGGCACAGGAACTCCGCCGCAAAGGCAGAACCCCTCGTCCTTGCTTTACGACTGAAAAGTGGGCTTATCAGCTGCTGCATCAAGTCGCCGAATACGTCAAACGTTTGGGGATAGTGCTGTGAATGAACGCAAGACAAGGCATTGGTTTCCCAAATTCAAATCGTCAAATTTGTCCCTCTGATGAAGTTGATGTCTGGTGGACTAGTCATCAAGTGGTCACTATGAGCTGCTAAAAACGGGTCAAACGATCACTCCGGACCTGTACTCGCAGCTGTTGGAATGTGTGCAAAAAGGCATTGCATTAGAAGAGACAAGCACTGATTAATCACAAGGGTGCACTGTTATTGGCCGATAAAGCGAGGCCTTATGCCACATGGGTGGCCAGGAATAACATACAGTGATTTGGTTGTGAGACTTTTTGCCAGTCTCCTTACTCATCTGACCTTGCACCATCCGATTACTATCTCTTCCCTTACTTGGGTAATCATCTTCTTGAAAAATGCTTCACTAAAAAGGCAGACTTACACCAAACATTCACGGTCTTCCAAAAACCCCGAGACTTACCGCAAGGGGACTGATTGTACATCTGGAGACACGTCGTTGGCAGGAGATTCTGGATGCCGATGGTGATTACTTCCAGAACTAACAATTTAGTTAATCTCTGTAGGTCATGTTCTTAAGGGTTATTATAAACGGTAAGAACTTGCGTGTTTACCTTGTAAATTAAATAAGTGTTGTTAAATTAGTACAAAATTCGGAAGCATTTCAATTCATCTATTTTCTAGTTACCGTAGTTCCCCCGTTCCTCCTTTATCATCATTTATTTTCCTTCATCTTTAGCACGTTTCGTCTGCTCTCTTCTAATTCTTTTCTTCAAGGTCTGGGTATTTATCACCCGAAGTGATACGCGGCAAAATCATCGCATCTGTGAATGAAAGAGGGAAGCAATATGTTTGTTATATAAGTTGATATTTGATCTGTGTTTTGTCAAGTTACAATAAAGTAATTTTCTCAACTTTTCATACAGTTTTAAAATCTTTTTATATAGGTTATTACTAACAATTAATTAATTATTATTACTAACAATTAGTTATGAACATGTACGAAAGTAATATTATCATACTTTATAAGAATTATTATCATTTGAATATGAAAGACTGGTAATATTCGTTGGGAGACAGTTTCTCCTATAAAAGCTTATGATAAAGCAACTACAGTTTTGAATTGAATAAAATATCGGAAATTTTAACAGGACTTCGGATCTATAGAATACATACAAGTGAAAAAAAATTACAAATTTCGGAAATTTCATTACAATATTTTTTTTTGTTCTGATACTGATGTGTAAGCACGAAACACTAAAAAATATTGGACAAGATAAAGTTTAAGAACTGTTTTATACTAATTTGATTAAACTAAATTTTAAAAAAAACAATAAAAAGAAACTCATTTGTAAGTCAAAAGAGAGTTTTATCCATGCATCACAAAAATGTTATTATTTTCAAATACTTCCTTTACTTTAAATTTAAACTAAATTTTTTATTAAAATATATAATGCATAGCAAGACCAAATATTTGATAATATCGCCCAACGAATCTAGAAGGGAACCAAAAAGTATTGAAATCGAGGGTAAAAATTTTGAAGGAGTGTCACAATTCAAGTATCTTGGAACTTTTATTTGCAACGACAACAACCTACAGAATGAAATATGCGAGAGAGTGCAAGCTGGTAATAGAGCTTTCTACACAAATAAAAAGTTATTCAATAATAGATTGATATCACGAAAAACAAAACTGCAAATCTATAAAACCCTCCTTAGACCAATCGTTACATATGCTGGAGAAATATGGACATTGAATGTAAGGGACTCGGAATGTATTAGAATTTTTGAACGTAAAACTTTAAGGAAAATCTATGGACCAAGGCTTGAAAATGGTGTATGGATCAGAAGAAATAATAAAGAATTAATGCTCCTAGTGAGAAACAAAGACATAGTGCGATTCATTAAAGCACAAAGAATACGGTGGCTTGGCCACGTACACCGCAGAGATGAAAAAATATCATAAAAAGGATAACAAATGGTAAATTATTCAATAGCAAGAAGAAGGGGAGACCCAGAGAAACATGGATTGATAATGTGGAAAAGGACCTGGAGACCATGAAGATAAAGAATTGGAAAAATTTGTCTCTGAAACGGGAAAAGTGGAAGGAGGTTGTATTGGAGGCTAAGGCCTGCATAAGGCTGTAACGCCAGTTAAGAAGAAGATATAATGCATATTTAAAATATATAAACATATTATGTATAAATTAAAATCTAATTTAAATTCATTTTAATTTATTTCGCTGTTGGCTAATATGTTTGCTAAGTGTTACTTCCTAATGCCTGACAACATTCCTAGGTCATTACATTGTCCACTCTGCCATGTCGAAATTCCTGTTGAATTCAGAAAAGTAAATCATCATTTGCCGCGACCCATGAATAGCAAGGTGGCCACATTCTCCCTCACAGGGTTGCTGGAACTCATTGAGTTCGAGACGTGTCCACGCTGATCTGTGACGTCCAGAGTCCTTCCTCTGGTGTGGCTTAGATGTGGAGAAGAGGGTGCCAGCTCTGGTGTGACCTCGACACATCACCTGGCTTAAAGTGATAGGCGAATATTCCAAACCCGTTAACCTTTAGGTATAGTCCACGGCTTGTCTGCTCCGCTATGTATGTATGCCATGTCAAAACAGATTATTTCAATATAAGATGAAGAAAACTATTTTTAACTTTCTTATTCTTAAAAGATAATAAATTGATTAAATATTGGAATATATATATATATATATATATATATATATATATATATATATATATATATATATATATATATATATATATATATATATATAATTTTAAAATTGTACAGTCATGCAGGCTATGAATATACAATTTTAAAATTATATTAAAAAAAGCAAATTTATCAAGGAATGAATTCATTAACGGATAAAAACATATATTGTCAGGTCAATAATGCATCAAGTGCAATTAAGATGAATATTCAGTGAATAAGGAATCGCAACATATTTAAAATAATTTTGTTTCATCAATATCAGAGGAATTTAGTAAACAGAAAGCTTAATAGAAAACATCATTCAGTGAACATTTACTGATAAAATTGAAAAATGTTCAGTAAACAGTGAACATTTTTAACTAATCACCACCTAATAGCTTAAGGGTGAACATTTTAGCGTCAAATGCGTAACTGTCTTATGGGTGGTCTTTACATGATACACTAAGCCACGGTAAGCTCTTTATCATTTTTAATTGATCAATTTAATATAATAAGAAATTTAATTGAGCAATTTCTATACTGCAATATCGCCAATTATCCAGCTTCATTTCCTTAGTTCCTTCATCAAGTTAATGTCCAGTCATTCGTTTTTCCCCCTTTAGAATAAATTTATTAGGCTTCTTTTTATTTTATTTTTTATGTGGAACTGTTCTATAAAAATTCAGAGATAATAAAAATTACTTAACTCCTTTATATGACAAAGTTATCTATAAAAAAATTAATTATTATTTAATAAAAGTTCAATTTTTTTACATAAATGTGTGATACATATTAAAATAACAAGCTTGGGTTTATTTTATTTTAGCAGCTTTAATCATTTTATTATTGCTTAATACTTAAATAAGGAAAACACTGTACTCTGTATTAAGTATTTGCTAGGAACTATATTTATATATACTGTGTGTGAGTGTTGGTAGTTAATATTTTGCGTCTGTGCAGTAGTATTTAAATAACAACACTGTAACCAAACACATATTTTTGGAAAAAAAAATTATTGGTTATTTTTAAAATAATGTTAATATTTAGTCATTGGATATTCTTTATAAAATTTTTACTCCACGTAATTTTTTTTAATTAAAAAAGATTTCATATTATGAAAAAAATAATATATTTAATGAAATTTTAGCTCTAAATTATTTTTAAAATTTTGACTTTAATATTTCAATATTTAACAATTCATATATCTAAAAATAAAAAAATTCAGTATTTATCAAATAAATTAATTAGATAATTCATTTCTTTGCTGTGAAGGTATGTTTTCGAATGTATTACATTTAAAAAATATATTTTTCAGTAAAATATAGTTTCCTACTTAAGTTTTACCTAAAAATATAGTTTTCCATCGATTTATACAATATTCCCTGCTAAAATTGAAATAAATTTCGGTAAAAAAAGTAAAAAACTTAAGCTGCAAAAATTAACTTACTGTAGAAAAAGTACAACACTTAAAGTAAGTTAATTTTTTGTGACTTTTAACAGAAAGCTATTTTACTTTTTTGTTAAAAATTAACTTTTGTTCGTAAAAGAAAGAAAATTTATTTTTTTTAACATAGACGGAGCGCAGTAAAATGATTAATCCTCATTCACTTAAATTTTGAACTTATAATTTTTCTCTTTCTCATCTCGCTTATAAATTTTTCAGAAAACCCGTTTCAATTACTATACTAATTTATCAATATTTTTACAAAATTTCTCTAATTTTTACAAATAAATAAATATATATTTTTTAATGAAAATACAAAATTATTAATTTATTTCTACGCACCCGATCTTGTTGAATAATTAGCCCTTTTGTGTTCAGTTTTGCGTTTTATTGGTTTGATTCTCACATTCGAGATAAGGTCGTTTGCGATGATTCCGAATCGGTAAAATTAATGATTTGCAAAAAAGTGATGATATTACGATTAATTTTTAAATTGCATATATTTTGTGAAAATAATAAAATATGTTTATTTGAATGCTGATATGCTAATTTGTTCTCATTCGTTTAAACGACAGGATTAGAATGCTTCGAATAACGAATTTTTTTACCTTCTGATATGACATTGGTCTACACCCAAATATGGTTACTTTGAAGAGAATTCATGAAAAACTACCCATTTTTATATATATACATTGCAACGGACCAATTGATGGCACAGTAATAAATTATGGTTATCTTTCTGTTGCTTGACCCTATTATTATTAGAGTATTTTGATGATTATGAAGTTTTTTTTAAATGAGATTTTAAATATATAATATAAATAAATATATTTTATACAGTCACATACAAATTAAAGGATAATGTATTTTCTCTTTCTTTTATCTTCGTTTTTAAATATTTTTTCGTTAACAAAATGTGTTTCTTTAAAGCCGTGTAATTTCAAAAATAATTTAGATGAGTGCAAGCAAATTAGCGGAATAAATGAAAATGGAGAAGAAACAGCTGAATAGGGCTTAATCTACTAGGGGGAATAGGGGCTTATTATTTATTACGAAAGTACAATTACGCTATCTTAATTTTAAATTTACACGATATTTCTCTCGTGATTATACTAAGTGATTTGATATTCGTATAAAGTAACTCAAATATATTTATTCTCCAAATTGGTCTTACAATGTGGCTAAAACATTTGGCGAACATTTCATTCAGCAGAATTCATGCTGCATGTCTATTAGAGTATAAGAGATTGAGAATTTCCCAGATTCTCCCTGTTTGTGACTCGTTCTCCCTGTTTGTGATTCGTTCTCCCTGTTTGTGATTCGTTCTTCCTGTTTGTGATTCATTCTCCCTGTTTGTGATTCGTTCTCCCTGTTTGTGATTCGTTCTCCCTGTTTGTGATTCGTTCTCCCTGTTTGTGATTCGTTCTCCCTGTTTGTGATTTGCTCTCCCTGTTTGTGATTTGTTCTTCCTGTTTGTGATCCGATTCTCGGTGTTTGTGATCCGATTCTTCCTGTTTGTGTATATGGTTTAATAAACATGAAATTATTTTTCCACCAAGAAAAAATGTTACGGGGAAAAGGTATTTGCAACAACATTCAGCTGGTACGATACACTGTTAAGAGTGCCATAAAACATCCAGCTGCTATGGATCAACAATTGCGGGAATCGATCTCTGCACCTTAAGATAGATGAAAAGAATGGATTGTCTATTGATGCTGGTCGAGATTCACAAACAAGGAATAAAATTTTAAGTATTCCACATCGTACAGATTAATAATGAGTAGATCGCCATTTTGTAAGCATTCAGTTTGCAAAATGAATACTGAAGGAGTACCGAAGGAGAAAGAAAGAGTGAGAAAGAGAGAGAGAGAGAGAAAGAGAGTACCTAGAAAGGGCACACAGGCCTCAAATGAAATGAGAGAAAGTACAGAGAAAGAATAAACTGCAAATTTGAAGCCTTATTCGAAATTATAGAAACCAAAAGTTAATATATCAGGTTGGATATTATACTAACTTATATGACTTATATTTATGGATAAAAAGCTTAGATATGAAAGACTTTTTTTAATGAATGGAATACATTAAATGAATGCCATTGTTATTTTTAACTGAAATCACGAAAAAGAAATTCCCGTTTATAAATTAATTTAAAAATGTAAAAGGAATATTTTTATTGTGAAATATATAAAATCGCAAGGAAGTCATAAGTCAGTCAGGAAATCAAAATTGCAGGAACTTATATTTTGGAAACTATTACAAATAAAACTTCAATTTATCTGTAATTGAAGTATAACACACAATACGAATAAGAGAATAAAATCAATTAAGATTTACACGATTTTTATTTTAGTTTTATGGAACTAATACGATTATAATTATTTATAATTAAAGAATTCGTCAAGTGAATTTAATTTTTTCTTAGTTGGTAAAACCCACGTAAAGCTTATAACAGTTTTTTAATTAAATGATTTAATTATTGTAATTTATGGTAATTAGAATTTAAATTGACTTAGAAAATAATGTAATAAAAAATGAAATTATATGAAAAATTCAAATTGTTCAATTTCATACTTATTTCATTTATGTAATATACAGTACATATTAGAACAATTTCTCTTAATTTTATTTCTAAAACAAATAAATTAATAAAGCAATGATATTAACTGTTAATAAAGCTATGATATCATTCATTTAAATATTTAAAAGATTAAATTTCCTAAAATATTTGAATGGGAGAGTTATCTTGCCAGAACGAAGGAAAAATTGAAATAATGAAAAAAATAAAGAGAAAGAAATTAATAAGCTTTCATTAATAATAGAATCATACAGAATACACACACCCACACACTTAAGAAATTTCGCTGTAAAATATATTCCTCGTTACAATATTCATTAAAAACTTTTTTTATAAATATAATTTATATTGCGCATTGTTGGTTTTCTTTTTAATTTTCTTAAATTTTTATTTCGCATTTATCTTACATTTCAAAGCCATATCCTACTCTCTGAATGGAAGCGTTTCTAAGGAACATTTAATAAAAAAGAAGTTTTGTAGAAGTAAATGTCGTTATTTCAAAAAAGTATTTGGTTCTGTAGAAAAAAGTGGGGAATCCGAAGTCACAGTTTTGGCTCTCTATACTCAGCACATAATTGAGAATTTTGGAAGACGTGAAAGTCCCTCAAAATACAGAGCCGAATTTTACAACTCTACAGATTGCAAACACATTAGATTTAATTACAATTTTAATTAATTATAAGTGAGGTTGTCAAAATTTCGAAATGAAACAATTTTTATTTTAAATTAGTAGGAGAGGAACCTCTTGATATAAGTTTCACTTCAGTTCTTTTCTGAATTCAACCACGGATAAAAATTCCGCTGACAAACAGAATAACAAAATTTTATTTATATAGAATATAAAAAAATTAGTGACCAAATACCCAATATTGTATTTAAAAGAATATTATTGAATTTCTTATAATGAAATTGTTGTTTCATTTGTTCGAATATTGATTCGAAGAAAATTTATTTTTAACAAAAAATTGAAGGTGATCTCAACCGTTTTCTCAACAGTTTTGGTTTTTATTATAAAATGCGTTTTGTAAGAAACTTCTAAATTTACTATAAAGATAGAAAACAATAATATTTTATCTCAATGTTTTTTTGATCTACTGCCATTTCCTTGTGTTCCATAAATTCAAGGAACATTGTTCTATTATTATTATTAGCAACCCCAAACGAATCGTTATCGCATTTTGGAGACAAATTTGATTATTCGAACGTATTGAAATATCTCGAATTCCTTCGGTGTTAGGGGTATTAATTTTTATTTATAAAATAGATATGTTTATTTATCGAAATTCATAAAACACTAGTTTCTGCATTATTATCCTTTATTTAAATAATTTTCTTTATGTTTCATGCGGAAAGTCTTCTTTAATAGCAAAACTTTTGAATAATTTGCCTGATAAGATTAAAAGTCATTGTTTTTATCTTCTGGGCATTTCTTTTTCTTGTGAATGGACTGATTTTAAAATTTAATTAAAGATTCATAATCTTCAAATTACATTTACAGAAATATGGGTTTGGGTAATTTATCACCAATTTAAGGCAAATTTAGCAAAAAGATATGTATAATATGTAAAACTGTATGTATAATATTTCAACTACATTCGATTGCTGGATGACAGTAAATTTCTTAAACGAATTGCATTGAATAAGTTATATTTTTAATATTTTTTTCCAATGGCAGGCACTTGGGTGACGAACCCTATGCCACAACAAGGCCAGAAATTGCTACTCATTTATCGTTACCCAGCGGACACCTGTGAACCAAGTCACGGAGGCGAGTAGCGTTGTTCGCGCCATACCAGCACAAATTTATAGGGTGGGCCACATTTATACATCATTACAGAAGAAAGGACAAAGAAACACAGAAAGAAAGTAACATCCATTCCCTAACCGGGATTCGAACCGGGAACCACAGCTCAGGAATCAAGAGTGCTAACCACTGAGCCATCGGTCGGCATATTTTTAATATATGTTCTTAAAATTTTCCATTTTTTTTTGATAATTACCAATTTACTTATTCAACTAAATAAATTGATTGAAATTTATATTTATATATTCAGATAATAATTCGCATAATTTTTATTCTGAAAATAATTATCTTTTTTCACTATTTATATAATACTATGATATTATTTTATTTCTAAGAACTTTGTTTGCTTTTGTTTCAAAATTTTCATTCTAATAATTAATCAAGAATTCTAGTTGTTTGTGCTACTAGTGAATAAGAATTGAAAAAAGGAAAATATAAATAAATTTATAAAGATTTAGATTTTGAACTGCAATACCAAAATCTAAATCTTGATAAATTTGTTTTATTTCGCTCACAATAATATAAATATAGTAATAAAAACCGCTCACAATAATGACAATAAAATAATAAATTATATATTTTGTATGATATTAAATTTCAAAGTCTACTTTCTTAAATTTTGCCTAAAAAATTTAAATTTTCAAATACTTTTTTAGCACAGTGTTGACCGTTTGATACAGAAATCGTATCGAATATCAGAACGCATGTTGAAATTTATTGGAGTAAGTCATTGTAATAATACTATTTCCATTTTTTAAAAATGCTTGTGTAAAATTCTAAATAATATTTAACAAGTTTGTTAATTACTCCTTTGCAGCAAAATAAGGCTTTATTTATTTACTTATTATTTTTTTGAAGTATTATTCTTATGAAATTTTAATGTTAAAGTTCATATAGACACTAATGAGAATGAAATTTGCTAGAAAAAATTTTGATTATAATGTTTTTTTTTTTTTTTTTTTTTTTTTTCGATTTAGTTGAAGATATCTTTAGAAGAAGAACAGCGCTCAAAAGTAGTCAACAACACTTGCTTTGCTGTGGTCATAAGCAAGACCTGAATATATGAAATCTTTTTATCTGTGGACAAGGAATGCATTGGTGTCATATATGTAAGATTGAAAAGCGTTCGGTATTTTTTATAAATGTCATCATGTATTTAATATTAAGTATGATGATAAACTTACTGTATTTATGCTTTCACAGACTATATTATTTATAAATTTAAAAAATGGTCCAGCTGGGACTTTAATCGAAACAATACATACCTTAATAGTAAGGTTTAGATCTTGATCGCATATAGATACGATCAAGATCTAAATTTTGCAAGATGCATGCATTAAAATGTAAATTATCTTTTTATTCTAATTTTTATAACATTCTTATTTTGTGTTACTAAATTTTCAATTCAAAGAATTAAGTTCCAATATTAATTTGACATCATAAACATAAGAACTTCAGTAATACATATTTTTATTTATTTTTTTTCTATATTAAAAATTTAACAAATGTTTTTGTATCATCTTGCATTTTATTTTTAATTTTTTCTTAGTTTCCTTGTAGTTATTTTCAGTTTAAAATAAACTTGGAAATTAAAATAATTCATAAAACAAGATTTATTTGCAAAAACAAAAGTCAGTTTTGTTCAACAGAGCAATCTGTAAATATTTGTTTTGCCCTCCTTTAACTTCAAAAATAAATATTTAGCTGTCCTATAAATAAATGATTTTTTTTTCAAAAGAACTCGAATTATATTTTCTTATCAAATATATTTATGTATTGTTTAAATTGTGTAAAATTTGCTGCACTAGTAATGTTTGTAAAAATTAATTTTGTACTTAATGAATTCATAATTAACTAATGAAGACTAAATAGTGTGACAATTTTTTATTGAGAGTGCTACACTCACACGTAAAATTAGATATAGTTAATGTAATAAATGGCTGAACAATTTGCTTGATATTGTATGTAATTTAAAAACCACTATAATTATCAAAATCATTTATGTGTTATATTGTTGAATAAAAAAAGCACATCTACATTATAATTTTCGAAAAGAATACATAACTCCTTAAAATGAAGAATTGAAAATCTAATTTCTATAAAATTGTCAACATAAAAAAATCAGCAAAACTTCTATGAAAGATTGTGAAATCCACTCTTTTTTTATATCTAATTAACCCTATTAAGTGATTTGTTGTTTTACTCCCCTTAAAAAGAGTGTTTACCCACATCTTTCAAAAGAGTGAATTTATATCTTAAAGATTGGTTGAGTTTTGTCAAAATGAGAGTGAAATTCCACTCCTTTTGAATGGACAGCCATCAGACGGCTATATGCTAATAGCCATCAGACGGCTATATGCTATTAATAAGCAGTAACTAAAAATGTAACGATTTATACATTTGAATAACTAATCTATTACAATTTAATCTGTTTAAATGAAATTTATTAACCGATGCAATTAAAGAGATCAAATGAATACACGTACAACTAAACATAACAAATACTTTAATCTCAATTGTATCTGCTGCCAATCAACGGCATTTTCTAACAATATTATTTAAAAGGAAACAGAGATAAATTATTTCAGTTTCACAATTTTTTCCTTTTTATTTAAAATATCTAACAAATTTTATTTAATGCTTTGCATTTTAATATTGCAAATTTTAGTGTCTTTAATGAAAATATATTGACATTGGTAGTAAACTAAATGATAGAAATCGAAGGAAAACTTGAATTATAATGTTCTGATGTAATACATTTAAAAGAACGGTAGTGGAAGCCTAGTATCAGTCTTCTGCCCGGAAGAGCAGTGTTCGATTCCCATTGCCTCCAAAGATCCACCGAGTACAGGCGATATACGTGCTCGTTAAACTGTGGAATCGAATATCCTGTCGTTGAGCAGTTACCATGGGTGTAATGGTCTGGAGAAAATTTCCTCTCCTTCCAGATCAATATCAAAAATGAGGGAGTTACTGCTTATTAATATCATATAGCCATCAGACTCTGGTGGTGCCATCTATCGGAGGAGTACTTAGAGCAAAGTCGTTCTTTCACCTTCGTGGGGCTTTCGTTAAATGAAAACCGCGCACGCTTCTGACTTAAATTGGCATAGCCTTCGGCAGGATGAGCTTGGCTTATCCAAGTGTCATAAGAAACAACAACACAACCCAAGTACCTCATGATTTTCAAAATAATAATGGGATATATTAAGGATTTTTTTCTTTTTTAATCAAAATAAGTATGGTGTAGTAAAAAATACATCATAAAAATAACTTCATTTTGGACTCAATTAGTAACATAGAGGTTTCTTGTAATTCATTGACATTGCATTTACTCGATTTCGCTCAACTTTGCGCATTAATTAGAGATACAAATTGCCAGTGGTCCAAATGAAATGCTTTTATCAAATTTTGATCCCCTATTTTTTTCCTCACATATATATTATTGAATCATAAAATCAAGTCGTCAAATTTTAAAATGATACACATGTTCAGCAACAAATGATGAGAAATTATCCCTAATGGCGCGTGATGGGCCCTTGTGTCTTTTGGAAAAGATTCGTATGTGCTTAGTCACATTATTAGGTTTTCAAATTTTACGCAAGTAGTAAAAATCAATTGCTTTTTCTCCCTTCTAATACTAGAACTTGATTTATTTTTGTTATAGAAAATGTTTACTTTATTTATTTATTCAAATTTTCAATGCACATATAACATTTATATTTTTGATTTTTTTTAAAAAAATTTTAATTTATTCAAAAAGTTACCGACAAAAAAGCAATTGAAATATTATATATTATATTTTTTTTCAAAACTGTTAATAACTTAAAAATACGTTATGTATCACATTTTTTCTACTTCTCCAATGTGCACATTCAATAAATTACATTTATTCTTAATATTTGTTCTTATTAAGAATTCTAAAAATAATCTATAATTTTAAAGCAATTTGAAAGTTTAAGTACTTTCATACTTCATTATATTTCAAGTTAAAATTGTATTGTTAGTTGAATCTTATAACTCAATATCAGAATTTTTTGGTAAAATTAAATTGCAAGGAGGAAGAAAAAAATCGCAATTACTATCGAAAATATTTGTGCCATGTATTGTTTAGAAAGAGGTTTTTAGAAAATACTAAAAATAGTACAAACATTTTATATTTACATTTTATAAACTAAATAATCATTTATTGACAAAACTTAATTAAACGCCAGTTTATTACTGACGAAAACTGTTTGGTAACCATCGTTGATCAATTGGGGGAGGTATAACGGAATAATATCAAATTTTTATAAATTTTTTTTAAACATATGTTTTTAAAATCACTTGATATAACTGGTTTTACTTTTTATTTTTGAATTTGCATCAAAATTGTTTTACATAGAATAGAACGAAATTTATTCTGAAACTAATCATTAAAATACATATACTGTTTGCAAATTAATTGTTCATATTCTTGGTGTAAGTATGATATCCCCTCTAAGTGATTTCTCGCCAAATTAAGCGTCGTTTGTTTTGATTGTAGTGTGGCCAATTTCAGTTTTTGTTTTTATTATAGTGTTGCTATTTTTTAGACTTTTTTAGTCTCGTGTTTTACATCATTTTTACGTCATATATATGCTTCTTTTCAGTGGCAACAACATTTTTAATTTAATTGTTCGTTTTTTATCGGATGTAAAGCGCGGCAATTTAAATCCTGTTTTTTCATATTTATTTTTATTTCACTTCGGATGTAGCGCGGAATATAAATATTGCCTTTTATATTCACGTTTTTTATTTCGCTGTGGATGTAGTACCGGAATTTCAATACTGACTTTCATATTCGTTTTGCTTTTAAATGTGGATATAGCGCAGGAATTACAATCCTGTCTTTTATATTCATTTTGTAATTCGCTGTGGATATCGTGCCAGAAATTAAACTCTGACTTTTATATTCATTTTGGATTTTGATGTGAATGTAGAATGCTGGACAAAACATGAAAGTAAGAATTTTATTTTAATTTTTTTCTGCAGGCATAGAATTCCCTAGAATTGTATGTTAAGTATTTAAATTTCCAATAATAAACGAAATTATAGAATCGTTCTATTTTATGGAATTATTCTATATTTGTCTACTTTTATGAAGCAATTAATGATTTGTAACATTCCATCTTAAATCAATGAAATTCATTATTTGTTTATTTTTAACTAGATGTTTTTAAATGTAATTATTTTTGCTACTTTATTTCCTTTAATTTTAAATCTATAATATATTTAAATAGAATCTTTAATCAATTATTACGATTACTGTTTTCTTATATACCGTTAGGCTGAGCAATTTAAAATCGAAGTGGGGAACAACCCGCTTTATTTACATTGCTTTTATTGTTGTATTCTTATGTAGTGATAGGCCTACTAATTCGAAATCGGGGAAAACACCAGTTTCTTTCGCCGATCAGTGCCCATTCTGAGTTGCGACATGTTTCGTTGCCACTTCGCGACGAAAAAAGTCGCAATTATCGCCAATAGAGAGCGATATCCTACTAGTTCCAAATTCTTATAACCTAGACATGTTATTATAATAAATAATAAAAGAAACTCATAAGATTATCTCTAATGTCTGGATACTGGAACAAATAGCCACTGAATGGGAGGGAGATGCTATCCATCCAATACATAATAAAGAAGATAAAGTTGAGTATGAGAATTATAAAAGAATCAGCAACCTAAATACAGCATACAAAGCTCTAACAATCATTCGATACGAGCGACCATCCCCACGCATAATAAAAGTCATTAAAAATTATTAATAGGGATTCCAGGGGGAGATCAGTAGATTACGAGAAAATATAACCTAAAGGAAAAATAACATTTCGCCAAAGGAAGAATATTTTAGGGCTGCTAGCTATTTTCTTATGATTGGTTAACAATAACAAACCTCATCCAATGGCGAACTAACATTTCCATAAAAGTTGCGTGATATAGGGTTGCTATTTCTAATTTATTAAACTTGGCCGCTTTTTGTATGTGAGTGACACCGTTTCTATTTTGATAATTGAAATGGGAATTTAAGAGATAAATTTAAAGAATTGCGTAGTCAAAAGGGGCGTAAGAGAACTGTGGCGAAAAATATGCTTCGCCAAGATGAGCTATAGGCGTATTCACTGCTACACTGATGTATATATATATATATATATATATATATATATATATATATATATATATATATATATATATATATATATATATATATATATATATATATATATATATATATATATATAGTAAACATAAAGATAAGTCGCCATATCCTAGAATAGGAGTTGTTGGATAATTACTCCGAGAAGTGTGCTCATATTCAACTCTTGTATCGTCGAGATATCGCGATACATTTCTACTCTTGGATTTGTTAAGGGGGTAGAAAGTAATATAGCACTCGCGAGTTCCGAATTCTGCTAACTAGAGTAGGGGAAGCACATCTGGAAGGGGAAGTTATTTTTTAAGGATGGCATTTTTCAATATTTATTGCTTTCGGATTAAAATGTACGCCTTGTAAATTGAAAACAAAAATCGCCAAAATTTTTTTTAATTAAAAGAGCTATAATTTCACACATTTTTACGACTTGATGTACTTTATAGTCTTTTTAATATTCATTGCTTCATTCGCTTGTCTGTTTGTAACATCTACAATTAAGTTTTAATTTTATGAAATATTTTACATTATTCTTACTTAGGAGGGATATATTTTTTAAAAAAAATTATCATAGCTTAAACATGAGTAAATTAAACACAGAAATATTGCCGGCTGTTGTTCTGGATTGTAATGATGCAAATAATTGGCTAATGCAGCAAAAATCTCTTTTACATTTCAATTTAATGAAAGAAATACACGCAAAAGATAAACATTTATTAAATTATATTAACCCTTTGACGGTTAGGGAAAGGAGCAGTTTCCGCTTACTTAATTCGCGCTGTATTGCGGGTAAACAGTAGTCGAAATTCGCAGCTGTTTCCCCCTTCTTCTGAAAATGTCCCCCTTCTCTGGCGATGCCGTAGATAGCTCACCTCGCGCGTTTTATAAAATTCTTACAGTACTTTTAATGCATAAGTAACAGTTTTTAAGTACTTTAAAATAATTAATAAATGATAGTTAGTAAATTATAAATGATGATAACCAATTATATAAATAATAATCGTTAATTATAAATATGAGACAAATATTAAATTGAAAAGTCTTAATGAATACAACTAATGTAAAACTTTATGAAGCATTTAAATACAGTAATTACCTAAAAATCTTTTTGCGTGTGATATACTTTAAAACATGAAATTACACATAATGGTGCATTACAGTCTTCGCAATATGTACGTGTTTCACGGCGAATTCTTTTTCCATTGGCATCATTTTTTCTGCAACACATCACACATTGTCTAGTAGGTTCCTTCTTTTTTTCAGTAGGTGGAGTATAATCAGGGAAGTGGCCAGCTGACAATCTTAAAGTATTCGAAACTCTTTCAGTAGGTTTTGATTTCAAATGTCTGGGAGTGTGATATTTTTCAACAATTCTTTCAGCTAGTTCAATTCTGAATTCCAAATTTGACTTTTTCTTCCCCTTTTTTTTCCACAGCTGGAAAGTATTAAAAATTGTTATTTCCAATAAATAACGAAATATTTTCTTATAATATTTCCTTTGACGAGAGCGAGTTATGGCATAGTATCCAATTTGCTGATCCATGTGATCTACACCACCCATAGTATTATTGTAATCTAAAACAATCTTATGCTTCTCTCTTTTCCACATTTTTCAATTTACTTGGGACTTTTACGATTTCAGGATTATGAATTGAGCTTATAAAATGAACATACTTTTTATCTCTCCATCGCATGATCATCATGTTACCTCTTTGATTGGTAATTAAGTCTCCCTTTTTAAGCTTTTCTGTTTTTAGTTCCTTCGGTAGTTCTTTTCTGTTAGGTCTTAATGTTCCAAAAAATCAATTTTAGCTTTCAATAACATTTCCCCTAACTCGGGAGAGTTGTAGTAATTATCCATAGTAAGGCAGTATTCTTTGTTTAATAGAGCGGTATTTATACATATACTTTTACTATATACATATACAACATACTTTTTATCTCTACATCGCATGATCATCATGTTACCTCTTTGATAGGCAATTAAGTCTCCCTTTTTAAGCTTTTCTGTTTTTAGTTCCTTCGGTAGGTCTTTTCTGTTAGGTCTTAATGTTCCAAAAAATCAATTTTAGCTTTCAATAACATTTCCCCTAACTCGGGAGAGTTGTAGTAATTATCCATAGTAAGGCAGTATTCTTTGTTTAATAGAGCGGTATTTATACATATACTTTTACTATATACATATACTACATACTTTTTATCTCTACTTCGCATGATCATCATGTTACCTCTTTGATAGGCAATTAAGTCTCCCTTTTTAAGCTTTTCTGTTTTTAGTTCCTTCGGTAGATCTTTTCTGTTAGGTTTTAATGTTCCAAAAAATCAATTTTAGCTTTCAATAATTTCCCCTAACTCGGGAGAGTTGTAGTAATTATCCATAGTAAGGCAGTATTCTTTGTTTAATAGAGCGGTATTTATACATATACTTTTACTATATACATATACTACATACTTTTTATCTCTACTTCGCATGATCATCATGTTACCTCTTTGATAGGCAATTAAGTCTCCCTTTTTAAGCTTTTCTGTTTTTAGTTCCTTCGGTAGATCTTTTCTGTTAGGTTTTAATGTTCCAAAAAATCAATTTTAGCTTTCAATAATTTCCCCTAACTCGGGAGAGTTGTAGTAAATATCCATAGTAAGGCAGTATTCTTTGTTTAATAGAGCGGTATTTATACATATACTTTTACTATATACATATACAACATACTTTTTATCTCTACATCGCATGATCATCATGTTACCTCTTTGATAGGCAATTAAGTCTCCCTTTTTAAGCTTTTCTGTTTTTAGTTCCTTCGGTAGATCTTTTCTGTTAGGTCTTAATGTTCCAAAAAATCAATTTTAGCTTTCAAAAACATTTCCCCTAAATCGGGAGAGTTGTAGTAATTATCCATAGTAAGGCAGTATTCTTTGTTTAATAGAGCGGTATTTATACATATACTTTTACTATATACATATACAACATACTTTTTATCTCTACATCGCATGATCATCATGTTACCTCTTTGATAGGCAATTAAGTCTCCCTTTTTAAGCTTTTCTGTTTTTAGTTCCTTCGGTAGATCTTTTCTGTTAGGTCTTAATGTTCCAAAAAATCAGTTTTAGCTTTCAATAACATTTCCCCTAATTCGGGAGAATTGTAGTAATTATCCATGGTAAGGCAGTATCCTTTGTTTAATAGTTGCTTAGATAATGTCAAAACTACCTGAGTAGAAAACAAACATTCTTTATTTTCTTCAGATATATCTGTGCCTTTACCGACATAAATTATAAGAGACCACACGTATCCACTGTGAGATTCACATAACATAAACATTTTGATACCGAATCTGACCCTTTTAATAAGTAAGTATTGAGTCCAAGATAGTCTCCCTTTATACAGCAACAGACTTACATCAATACATGTCTTGCTCGGGTGTGTAAACTTCCTAAAATTGTTTCTGTAAGTAATTTAAAACAGTCCATATTTTTTTTAGTTTTGGCTGAGGATGAGAAGAATCAGTGCTTTCATTCCTATCAAAATGAAGAAATTGCAACAAGTTAAAACCTTCTCGAACTCATGAGATTAAAAAAGCTTGGAGTTTCAATTAACTTTCTTTTTGACAAATACATTCTACAGTTGGTTTCGTAATTATTCCTTGCAAAATTAATGTTGCAAAAAATACCCTCAATTCATTCGCATTAGTTTCACTCCAATGATGAGTTCGGGAATGTTCTTTGTTCTTAAATTTATTTAAATTTTTAGCATCACAAATGTTGGTTTCAGTTATAATATGATTTACAATCTCATTAGTAAAAAAACAGCTCGAAGTACTCTAGTGGATCCGAAATATTTGTCAAGCAAGCTTTCATTCCCACATCACCAGTAAAACTAAATCGGCTAGGAGCGGGAAAATTGTAATTGAATCTATTTTACACCAGTGTCGTACACTCGAAAAATCTTCCTCATCGCTCGAATCGTCTTCCGAGCTTGATATACTACGAACAAAGTCTTCATCAGACTCAAAACTTGATAAGCTTTCTGTATCACAATCATAATCATCGTCATAATCAATATCATTTACTTTCGCTTTTGAGCCATTTTACTTTACAAACACCCACAATAACGCGCCAAAATGTCTATAAAATGAACCAGGTAAAAAGACAAACATCCTCAATCATTATGAAAAGAAATTCATGGAACCCGTACTGCTATCTGTAGACAGTAAAACTAACTAAATTCGCGAGTAAGATTCGTTAGTAATATTATCAATGCAGAATAATATTGGCGAACGAGCGCATTGGGGGAAAATTTAACTACGCGAGTAGTACTGTTTCTAACCTTTTCGGTCGAAAACATGCTGCCGAGCGGAACACGTTTGCGCGCACTATGACGCACGATTAGATTGCGAGCTGTTCATAGCCATCAAAGGATTAAGATGGATAAATAATTGTAGAAAATTTATTGGATAAGATAACACATTTAATTATAACAAAGAACATATTCACGAGTTCTTTAACATCTTATGAACGATTGAATGCGACTTTACGCTTTCTGGCAACAGGTGTAACATATTAAGATTTAAAATTTAAACAACAATTATTTCTCCTAACTTTGGGACAAACAATATAGAAAACGTTAGTCAATCATAAAAATTCTTTTTAAGAAATATTTTAAAATAAAAAAGAAATTCTTACTATCAGTAATTGATTTATTAAATTATGGTTATTATAAGAAAATTTAAAACTGTAAATTGGATTAAATAAATTAAATTTAAAATTTTCGTGTATTTTTTTCATTTAACTAAAACAAAGTAAGATGATAATCGCTTAGTTTAAATGGAATCAAAAATGGAAAAATTTAATGAAATTCTTTAACTTATTCTTAACTGAAATTCTTTTCTTAATTTAATGAAATTTTTTTGAGTTATGATATTTTATGTTTTAATACAAGGAAAATCAAATAGTTTTAAATATTCATTATATTTTTTAATAATATTTCATTGTGTGAACATATAATAAAGATAAAAAAATTTTTTTAATTTTTTTCATTCACTGTTGCAAACTTTCATCAATTTATAAATATCACGTAATTTTTTATACGCTTTCTTTTTTTATTGGATTGATCAAAACTTGCTACAAATAAGACTCATCTTTAATGCTTCTGGGAATTTTTGTGTTATAGACATATTAACAAATAAAACGGAAATTGCGAAGTTTCAGTAAATATTATTTTCCCTAGTGTCGCCAAGAATACTTTATAATCCTATGGGAAGAGACATGTGACAGCAGGAAGTTACTGTTTACTTCCTGTAAATGATTCCTTGTAAGAAGAAAAATCAGAGCTTGCTTGATTTTTCTTCGATCTATCAAACTCCCCCCCACACGGTACAATTTTCTGGTGAACACACACAATCAAGCGAAGAAATGTATCATCTGTGGCGAGCTTTAAAAGCAGTTTTTCATCTAACTGGAGTGTAAAATATAATGGGAATGGAAATCCAAACTTAATGGAGAAAATCAAGAATTACTTTAAAGAAAAAAATTGAAACAAATTAATTTTTTAAATACTCACATATTAGTCCAATTTCTTATTTTAAATATCAGTTTATATCTTTTTTGTTAGATTGTTTTTTTTTCTCTCTTACGTGTTTAGAGTTATTTAATGCAACCAAAATTTATATTAATATAAAAACAATTACCACCATTATGCATAACGAATTTAATGGGGAATTACTTTTAAAAAATGAGGGTAAGAAATTATTTGAACTATTTTAGTTGTTAATACTCTATTATGAATAACATTTTGTCTGTGAATATTTTTTCGTTTCTAATTTGTTTCAATTGCCGACCGATGGCTGAGTGGTTAGCGTTCCTGACTCCTGAGTTGTTGGTCCCGGGTTCGAATCCCTGTTCGGGCATGGATGTCTTTCCTTCTCAGTTCTCTCTGTGTTCCTCTGTCCTTTCTTCTGTGATGTTGTATGAGTGCGGTTCACCCTATAAAAGGGTTTGTGGTGGTATGGCGCGGGCAACGCTTCTCGCCTCCGTGACTTGGTTCACAGGTGCCCAATGGGTAATGAGTAGCAGTTTCTGGCCTTTTTGTGGCATAGGGTTAGTCACCCAAGTGTGTCCGCCATTGGAAAAAAAACTGTTTCAATAAGATTAGATTCTTTGCTGGAGATTATGGACATATTAATAAACATATATTTCTGAATCTTTTTAAATTAAATTTCAGCTTATGTCTGCAGTTAAATAATTGAAACTAATCAAGGTAAATTTATTATTGAAAACATTTATAAAATTTTAGGTTAATTTTTTTTAGAAAGAGATAGTAGCATTAATTTAAATCACCTCAACGTTAATTGAAAAACATTATATATATATATATATATATATATATATATATATATATATATATATATATATATATATATATATATATATATATATATATATATATATATATATATATATATATATATATATATATATATATATATATATATATATATGTTTAAGATAAAACTTCGATTTTATTTTTTCAGCCAAACCAGATTTTACAATAAAATTTCTTACAAATTTATTATTAATTACATTATATTAAATGTAGCATGGTTAATATTATTATATACCATATCTCAAATATTGATACACATTATTTTTATTTTTAAGGAAATTTGAATTCCTACAGATTATATTATTTAATCAGTGGTTTCATAAGAAACATTTTACAGTGATTAAGAAACGAATGTTTATAACAACCAAATATTAAATGATGTAAAAATAATGAAAGAATTAAGAAAATAAAATTTGACAAAGGAACATCTCAATAAGTATTGAAAAACAACTGTCAGTAATTTTTAATGTTACCTTTCTAGTTTGCTTACAATGTATATACAAAAAATTAAATTTGTTAGTGGAAACCAAGAAAATTATAAATCCAATGTTGAAATTTTTCAGAAAGTGTGAAATCTAAATTTTCAAACTTTTTACTATCGTTTACAATATATGCAGTAATCAAAATGTATATTGAAATATATTCTGTTCACCAAATACAATAACTCTAACTTCAAATGCTAATAATGTAAATAATTACGACAAAACCAATGTGATAACAACATGATAGGCGTCAAGCTCTATTTTTATGTTTTCTTAAATGGGTTAAATAACATGATGGAATAAATTACTATTAAAAAAATCACATACCATCAAACTGCATACAATTTTTAGGTTTCATAAAGTACAGACTTTATTATGAATAATTATTCCATACATATTTTCACAATAATTCTGGCGTAAAATTCACACTATTAGTTTTTGAAAAATAAAACGAATTTCAATAATTTTTCTTGTAAAAGTTGTTTTTAATTTCAGTGTGTAATATTACTTCAATTTGTAATTTGGTCAATATAAGATTATATATGAATTGATTTTTTGTATTAATCTTTTCCTCTACATTTTTGGAATATAGAGAAATAAATTTTACTAAAATAGAAATACTAAAAAAATTTCATTCGAATCAATCTATTACTAATTTCTAAGAAGTTTAGAGGACAGGATTAAATATTATGACTGTTATTCTTCAAAATTTATGTGGAGGAAGAGATTTTATGATAATTATTCGTAGACAATTATATGCTGCCTCAAATATAGAGACTACTATATACTCATAAATATTTCAATCACTTAATTTTTAATCATTTTTATTTGTAATCTTCGGTGTTACAGTTTAGACTATTAAAATAATTATGTCAGAAATTTTTAATTTCTGTGCGAATCAAAAATCTTCAGTAGAAGGGCTCTTTTATTTTGTGAATTAATTTTATATATTGTTCAAAATTTATCTCTCTCTCTCTCTTTTTTTTCTAATCAAATATTTCTCAAGTTTTATGCATGGGTAGAATCTCAATTCTTTCTACATATGTTAAGAAAAAGTTTCAATTTCTATTGCTCAATATATAAACATGCTTATATTAATTGCTCGTAACTTGCAATTATATATTTATTAAATTAGTATAATAATAATGAGGGAGAGTCAAGTATTCGTTTATTTTGTCATTCCTATGTTAGAAAATTAGAAAAGTTTTAAACTGAATATAAGAAAGACATGCATGCAAACACTAAAACGAAGGATTCATTTTTTTGTTCAAAAATGAATAGGATTGAGCCAGAGACTCTCTGCTTCAAAAAATATGGTCTTGCCATTAAATAATCTTTGTAAGCCCTTTTGAAAGTATTTTGATATCGCATAAACGGTAGTTGTTTAAGGGATCGTCAAGGTTGCACTGCGTATTTGGACTACGTTATTGAAATAAAAATAAACTTAGACTGATTTTTCTGATCATATTATTCCTTTTTTATTTTAATATATCTAATAACACTCTTTAGATTTCAAAAAGTATTTTCACAATGCAATTCAATCTGATTTCGCATCGCCATTTATCAGATATGTGATTTATAAAATTCTTTGACTTCGCTAATTGCTATATTCCACTTTTATGGCCGTATTCACCAACCATAGTTAAACCACAGTTGAGGGTAAAGGTCGAGTCAAATCCTAAACCGTTATTCACCATCGCCAAAAGAGCGAGTAACTTGCCAATTTTTCATCCATGAGTAACTCCTCGATTTCGCAGTCTTAACTGAGAGTAAGCTCTGTAGTAAACAAAAACAATGGCGGGCGTGAGTGAACGGTTTTATGAATTTGACGTTAAGACTTAGAAAATCTTGAATTTATTGAAAGAAGATCAAGAAATGTTGTTAAAAATAGACAAAATGACTTAGAAGATTTAGATAATGTCGATTTTCGAAATAGATATAAATTGAATAAAATCATTACTGTTAAACAAATTCTACCTTTTTTCTGTAATGAATAAGTATAAATGTTCGATAGTCTTAAAATCCTTAAAAAACGTATTTTACGTCAAAATTATACGTCAAAAAATTATTTACAAATTCAACTATTTTACGTAAATGAAAAATAAATATTTTACAGCAATTGAAGGGTTTGTTGCAAAAAGGAGGTAGCTCCAATTTTTCCAGTTTTTGAGAAACCAAAAAAAAAAAAAAAAAAAAAAAAAAACTTAAAAAATTCAAATTTTAAGTTCTGTAAAAATATTGTTGTTGCTTACTTTCAATTATGAAGTTTACATATTAGAACAGTATTTTCATTCAAAAAATATCATCCAAATGTTGGTGGTACGTGGGTGATCCTTGGAGCTACCTCTTTTTTGCCCAAAAGAATGGAATATGAGGAATGGAGGAATATGTTATGTCTTGGAAAAAGGTGTGAAAATAAATAGAATGTACTATTATTATGTATTTTTTATTCAAAGAAAACTGAAAATAAAGTACAGCAAAATTATTGGTCTTACAAACAGAAAATAACATTATTTCAATCGTTACACTCTCCATCTGTAACATCTGGGTCATCAGGCGCGTTGTCTGGCTTTAGTCTATTGCAGAACCACATATCATTTTGTACGACGTATTTTTGGGCAAGGTTTATCACATCTTTATATTTTGCAGCCTTGAGTGGTAGGTGGTTGGTGTATGCTTGTTAAAGGTTGTTCAACATTATAGGGGTACTGTTTTGGATGTTGAACATTCTTACTGTTTTGTTACACAGTATTCCACCACTTTCACTAGCTAAGATGTTTCCTGCATTGATGTGGGATATTTCATAAGTGAAAACCCTAAATTTTGTTATTAAAAACTTTTCCCTTTTGCTACCATTAGAAATAATGTGAGGAGTTTTAAGGAAGAAACCTTTTAATGGGTCAACGAAGTTAAAAACCATTTCTTGAGTAACTTCCGTTACAGTAAACTTTTTACTCGTCTTTTCTACAATGCGCGCATATTCCCTTGGGACAAACACTCTTTCTACTTTCCTCGTGCGCTTTTCAATGTTTCCGAAAGTTCGATCACAAGGCATAAAACTATGACCCGGTTCTGGGAACCTATGAAAGACTGTATTCAGACGTCCACTTTTAACAAGAAAAAATAGATACGGTGTTAAAGCGTGATTTTTGTTTTGGGATACGCAGTTGTCCGAGAATAGATATAGAACTTTTATATCTTCACTCATCACTGAGTGTATATAATGATGCAAAAAACTGATTGGTTCGTTTGGTGTCTTTTTTCCAACGGATTCATCATAAATGTAGAAATAATGCTTACCAGATTTGGCTGATGAGATCCCAAAGTTGTAAACCCAGCATTGCCTTCTATAGAATCCATCTCCTGATGGCACTTTTGGTAACGGCATATTTTGTTGATAATCGAAACATAACATTTCAACATTGTCCTCGTTTACTGCACGAACTTGTGTTTCTTTGAGTGCATCATAAAAGTTTTGTACTTTACTCAGATGAAATTTTGTTGCAGCTCCAACTCCTTACGTCTGTTTTCACTTATATATGGCGAATACATTTCGTTTTTTAAACAATCACACTTTTGACAGGTATCTGACCGAGGGCTGCCAAAAGCCAGGTTGAAATTAGCCTTGAAATATCGAAATAAAAGTCATATGATACAGGGGACTCAGGATGAATTTGTAAATACAACTTGTGCATTTGAGTGATGTCAAGATCTGCGGATAAATACTTT
>JAJQOW010001368.1:0-10000 GCA_037975125.1 Latrodectus hesperus | reverse complement strand
ATTAATTTATTTAATAGAAATAAAATTAAAATAGTTTGAACTAATAATACCAAATGGAATCCAAACAACTGTACCGCACATGTATATCAAGATATATATTTCTTCCTTGAAGATTTCAATGTGTATAAATTTATTGCATTTACTGATTGTGTACATAAACATAAACAATAAGTTGAATGTATGAGGTCTTCAACACAAAAAATATTGAATTAATTTTATATTCAATTGAATAATTAATTGAAATTAATTGAATGGAGTTTTAGTTAAATTAAATTTCTTGTTCAGATTTTACATTCTAATGTGGTTCTCGATAGCCTGTGTGTATGTGATGCCCTCGATTGCCTGTGTGTATATGATGAGTTCGTTAGCCTGTGTGTATGTGATGCCCTCGATAGCCTGTGTGTATGTGATGTCCCTGATTTCTGGTATGTATATGATCTACTTTGAAATAAGAAATTTTAATGTATGAAGCAAAAAATTAATTTTTATATTTATAATTCAGTGGACTGATAAAGTATACAGTAAAATCCTTTCATAAGAGTTTATAATAAGAATGTAATGTAATGATATTATGTGTTGAAATTTTCTGAACAAAAATTAAAAACTTTTGCAAATTTTCATTTAACATTAATTTTAATTATTTATTTATAAATAAATAAATAAATGTTAATGAAAAAGCAGGAAAATACAAATATATATACATTTTATTTTTAAAAATGTAATTACAACAAAACATAACACAGTGATTTATATTTAAGTGTATAATCCATAATAGTCAGCATCAATATTTTTCATCATTTTTGTTCTTGTTCTCCTTTTGGGAGCAGGAGCTACATTAAATAAAATTTAAAAATAAATAAACACATTTAACAAAGAAAAAATGTATTTCAAGTAATTTTAGAGGCCCCAATTTTTTATCTATACATATTTCGCATTTTAAGAAAATATAAAAACATTCAATTATAAGCTATGTGTATTAGCTGATTTGTCATTAGAATTACTTTTACACATGGCCATGTCAGGAGGTTATAAAAGACTGCAGTTCAGTAACAAATATAGTTAAAAAGTTAGCCATTCTATAACCGATTCTGACAGTTAATATGCATCAACTGATCTATTTATTGTTCATTTTCTAGTGGCGATTTTATAATTCTCACATAATAAAAAGATGAGAATAAAAATTTATTTAAATAAGCTTCTTTATTCATAATTTTTTTGTAATTAAAGGAGTTTTGATTTTAGAATATGAATGATTTTGGAGTTACATAAAAATATTGGTTTTTTAGTAAAATATACTTAATAATAAAATGTGTACAATATATAAAATTGAATAACTGATTAATATTTATAACAAAAATATAAAAAATTAGGAAATTAATATTTTAATTTCACATTAGTAACATATATTATTTTCAATAATAATATAATATTTAACTGCAATCTTTCATCCAATGAATAAATTTAAAAATCCAATAATTTGATGGAAAAAAAAATGACACATACAAATCTACATGTGACCAAAAGATGATATTGTTAGATTCTTTCTCTCATGATGTTAAATCATGGAACATAGAATATTGTATTTAAACACAAAAAAGCAGCAGAATAAAATAACCACAATAAAAATTACAGGATTGGGAATATAGACATAATTAAGGAAAGCAATTTTCAATTTGAAAATCTTTAAATAAATCAGCAATTCATTGTCAAAAGTATTTTTTATTGTATTTAATATTTCCTTCGAAAAAAAATTACCAATTAAGGCATGTCATCATTCAATTGGCCATTGAAATATTTTTCTGACAGACATTTTAGATCATCTAAAATAAAATTTACATTAAATACAAAAATTTAACAATTCTTCAATAAACATTTTTTCATTTTTTTCCATACTTGATTTTTCTTGGAGCATTTGTATTTACAATTTTTGATACATTTAACAAAAGCAATGTCTTTTTCCCTTTTGTTATTTCGAATGTTATTTATTTTTTATGATGACATTCAAAAAAATTTTTGACAACCCAAAATTGCATCATTTACAAGTTTAATACTAATTTAAAATTCAGAAGATATCGAAATAAACAAAGTAAGACAAGTTTCTCTATGGTTACAGTTTTACTAAATTTTTGAAAAGATTTCAACTCAAAAAGTACTTCCACTTAACTATGATAGACTGATAAATTAAGATATATCATAGCTTTTGTAAACAGATTATCACTTTGAAAACCATTTCTAAAGACAATGAATATATTGTTCGTGGCTCTCAAAGAAATGCTTGATTTAAATTTTGCACATTATTGTTTATGGCAAAATCAAATATATTACTTAAAAAACTTTATTTTGAAGCAAAATATTCAAAATTTAAGATGTGTATTATTTTAAGTTTTAATTATATATTTCTAAAATTTAAAAATATCGAAATTCCGAAAGGCAATTACATTTATTAGATGTAAATACATATAATACAAAATGGTAAAAATTTAATGATCAAAATAATAGAGAAATCAGATGCCATAGAATTCAGTGTCATTTCCAAAAATAACAATTTTAACAGTTATTACTTCATAGCTGCTAAGCCTATAATCAAACAAATAGAAAAATTCGCATAAAAAATCATAATAAGCAGTTTAGTATATTAAAATAATTTGTGATGAAAAACTAGAACATTGATGATTTTATATTTTTATTCAATAATGAATTAACATGTTAAATTTTTACAAAAATTTACATTTCCTCCATTTACTAAAAATACCTTAAATTAATTTTTTTCTAAGTATGAATAAAAAACTTCAAAAACATTATTATATCATTTAATAACAATATTTATAATAAGAGTAGAGAAAACTTCATTTATGATAAAATATTTTTGTATAATAAATTAGAGTATTTATACTAAAAATAAATATTAAGCAATTTATAAAATTTTATACATCATTTCAAATATAAAAGTCACGTTACAACATACACACTCAACACAACTCAAAAGTATGGGAAAGTTTTAACAAGTTTATTAAGCTTGGAGTTTTCCTAATTGCATTTCATTTCAGAGTATGAATAAAACATGAGATTAATAACAGATTTTTCCATTTATTTAAAAAGATTTATCATTTTGATTGACACAAATGTTAATGGAATGGAATAAGAAGATAATTAATTTTTTACTTGTTATTCACAAATTATATGAACTAGTTATCTATATAGAATGAATACAACAACTGAATTAAATTAATATATAAATTTCATATTCCTCTGGTTTATCAATACACATTTAATCAAAAATAAAGCAAAACTATAGAATTTTAAAAAAAGTGTATCAATCTGCTTCTTTTTTAACTCAATGAAAATATTGATACAAATTTATTCTACCCTTTTTGCTTTTACTAAATTCACATTTTTTGCACAGTAAATTTCTTCCCAAAATTACTTTTGCAAAATTAAATAAAATTTTTTCATATCTTGCAATGTCTGCTATAAAATGTATAGTCTTTTCAATTCATTATCAAAAGATTATGTGCAAAATTTTCATCTGCTAAATGACAATTCTAAGAAATGAACTTATACAACCAAAGATAGAAATTTGTAAGTTCACTGTAAACACTTTTGACATAATGAATTGCTATAAATTTTTATAAAATGTGTTTAGTATTTAATATATAATGTTTAATAGTATGGCTACATGATATATCATTAATTAATAGTGGTCTTATATGGAAATTCAAATAACTGATAATATAGCACATAAAACTAGAAATTTTACAAAATTTGAAATTATATTTTACAACAGAAAAATGAATTAAATAAGCTAGTCTTGTGAATATCAAAGTAATACTTAAATATTGAACAAAATTACTAAATATTTTGCATACGTTCTTGCTCAAACAGCTCTCGAACTCCAGGTAGATCTTTTGATGAACCAAAGTACCTAATAAAATTAGGAAATAAATAAAAATTAAGAAAAATGAAAACAAATAACAAATTCTTTAGATTTTGTTTTATAAAAAGTACAAAATCTTAAAATAATTTTACTGCACACATTTCAATTTATTCTTAAAATTTACTTTTAATCAAAATAAACAATGCAATTTTGTTTGCAACAGCTATAAAACCAGGAATAATAGAAAATAATGTAATGTTTATATTTATAATTTGTGTAATATTTATTTATACAAATGTCTCAGACAAAAGGTTACAAATCTTCCTATTTGATGGTCTATAGTTGTTTTGAATATTAAATTATTATCAGTCAACCTATACAAACTCTTTTACATTTTATTTTAATGAAATGTAAGCAGTATAATAATTACTATATTTTTAATTAAGTGGCAAGTGTGAAAATTTACTTGTGCCTACATTTGAACACATAAGCAACACCTACTTAAATAAATCCGGCTGTTATTATAATTGCTATTGTATATAGTTTTATATACTGCTATTTTATAAGAGTTGCAAATTATAATAAACTTAATTAAATGTAAATTGATTTTAATTTCTGGAACTGGCATATTGGATTAATAATTTCTATTCTGGGATAAAATGCAACAGACCTATGATATAGAGCTAATTTCTTTTTGAATCATACACTTCTAAATTTAAAATCATAATATATGCTTAAATCCTTGAATCCCAGAAATAATGAAATCATTACAGATTTAAACTTCATTTTCCAAGAACATGTAAAGTTATGCACCTTATGGTTTATCAATCTGATTATTTTTGTTGGTTATTATGGTTATTATAAAAAAATTAGCTTGGGAGAGCCAAAACTATTTACTGACAATAAATTAAACCATGGCACCAAAATGCTGAAAATAAAATAAATATACCAAGTCAAAAGTACGCATAACTCTGTAATGTAATATGTAACATAAAGTAGCAAGTAAATAAAAATTTATTATTATAGGCATTGTATAATAAAAATAACTGTTGCAAGAAATTATTCATATAAATATTTTATTCAAAAATTGTATAGTATTTAACTTGAAGTTATACAAATATTATAAAAAAGCAACTGATAATTAGTTTTTAAAATTCTTTTATTTAATTACTAATAAAATAAAATTATTCAACACAAAATTATTTAGTATCATACTTATAGCCTTTATTTCCAGGAACTTCTTTGCCCTCATGATCAAGAACTTTAGGACCTAATTTCTAAGAAAAAAATATTACAGTTAGTTTTTGATCAGTCACTTAGATTTAACAAAAGAGTTAATAAAAATATAGTCACATTTTTATTTTTAAGTCATACAATTACTTATAGACATAATTAACACACATATAAAATATAAAAAAATGTAGACTACACAAAGGTAATGAAATCTCATCTTAGATATTATTTGGCACTAATCAACATTAGTTTCATTTAATAGCTGAAATTTGAATGTTTTACTGTGCCCAGTATTTAATAATATAACAATCAAAACACTTCTTTTCCTATAAAAAGATACCATTGATATATATTCAATTAAAAATGTACTACTTATTGTGTAACATCTTATAACTTCCAGTAAAGATAAAACAATAAATTTCATAAAACAAAATTAAACAGCAAATTTGGTAATATAAAATTTAATTTTTAGTAACAAACTGACAAGTTGATTAAAAATACATACTGAATAATCAGGACCACCAAGCTCAACTATCCGAGCTTCCCAATGACCTTTCTCACGCAGCAATTTATTTATTTCATCATTGATTTCTCTGATACGGAATTCACCAAGACCAGCTATAATAACAAATTATCAATAAAATTTTCATTATTAATTTATTATACAATGTCACAATTAAAGAATAGGTAAAGAGATCATGATGAACTTCTTGTTCTTGATTAAAGTGGATCTAAATTTATGCATTGTAATTAAGCTAATACAAATAAAATTCTTAATTGAGAGAGCATAAAGATTTTAAAACATTTATATGTAACTGCTGTGCTGCATCACACTATGTGACATTCATTATGATGTAATGTTATGTATAGAATTTCTGCTATCAATTTTAGAAAATCTCAAATGGGTCTGAAAAAGGTGAGAAGGAAAATTGGGGAATCGGACAGTAAACTTAAAAAAGATGGGTGACAATCTTAGTGCTTAGACAAGGCAAATTTAATTTCTCCTATGTGAATATTTGTAAATATAATTGTGTCTTTAAATGTTTATTAAAATGTATTACATAATTAGTTTAAAAACATTTATTTTGATACACTACAGTTATGCAAATGTCTTAAATAAAATACAGAATACAAGAAAAATGCTGTCATATTAGCAACCATCATTTTTAAGATACACTTGCCATTTTGGATTTGAGCTACTTTTTTAGATATTTCCACTATTATTTGTCTTCTCCATTTCTCAGCCGACTTCAAATCATCACAATCACAAGCCAGAAAAGGTCTTCTTTCTTGTTGTCCTTTGCCTTGTTCTGCCAGTTGTGCAGCTCGAAAACGAGCCAAAGTTGTCCTAAATGAGAAATATTAAGTTGAAAATCAATAGCTTAAGTAAACTTTATTTAATGATTTCTAACAAAAGAATAAATAATGCAAATTATAACTTAGATTCAGGTTTTTATCCAAACAAATCTACTAGATTAACTTGTATGAAAATCATTACTTAATTTGATGTTCCAAATTCTTTCCCCATTTTATTTATTTATTCCTGAATAATTATTATGAATATTATATATTAAGCGATCAAAATTTTAATAATTTTTTTTAAATATTAGGTGTAATTTCACATATTTTTTCAATGCTCAAATCAAAATCTAAAAAGTTTAAAACAACACTTTTCAAATTATTTCTAACAAGTATTTTTATTAATGACAGAAATACAACTTGAAAAGTGAACATATAGCATAAAAATCAAAGTAATAAATGCAGAAGATACTTAGAAATTAAACCAAATTGTTTTGAAGCAAATAAAAAATAAAAACCAGCTGTATAACAATCTCGAATTTATTTCTTATACAAAAAGACACCCGAGAATTGATCTGAAAAATTGTCCATAAAATAACAATAAATATTAAGGAAAATCAAGGGGAAAAAATTACAAAAATAAATATGTTGATGATGTAACTAAGAATATTAAAACATTTTGATAAATATAAATATATTTTGATAAGGATACATTATAAAAATAACTTATATAGGATATTTAGCATTTATGTATGATTAAAGAAAATGTACATTGTGATAAGTTAAGAAAAATATAAAGCTTAATTGTTATACAAAAAGCATCAGAGTACATGAAATTAAAAAAAATAGTTTTAAATGTTCATAATGATAGAAAATATGTATCAAACAAATCAAAAAAATTATACAAGAGCAACAAGATTTAGAAAAATATAACCATAAAGTAAAAAAATGATGAGGAACAATATGTAGAAATCTTTTCTCGTTGAACAAAGTTGTTCCTCAGAAAGTTAAAGGTTTTCCCCACATTAATGGTGATTTCAACCAATTATAAATAGTTAAATTTTAATCATACATGCTTATACAATGATAATAAAATATTTAGAATCTCATTATAAAGTAACCTTTACTTCTAGGATCATTATTTGCTCAAATTATTATGAATATTAGGTTAATGCTATCTTAAGCTTTATTCATTTTTTTACTGAAAAACTATACTTATTTGGATCATATTTAAAGCTATTTATATCATGTTATTTTAACTACAAAAGAAATACACCAAAGAAATAAAAAAATGTTTTAAACAAACATATATTTTAAAACAAATTCATAATCTGAATTCTCAGTTTTAAATATACTCCTAGATTAAGGTTTGATAAGAAACTGAAAACTTAAATTTAATTTTTTTTGGTAAGAAAGATTTTGGTATCATAATTTTAATTCTTATTATATATATATATATATATATATATATATATATATATATATATATATATATATATATATATATATATATATATATATATATATATATATATATATATATATATATATATATATATATATATATATATATATATATATATATATATACAGGGTGATTATAAAAAAAACTTTGCCAACATCTGCACTTCTAGCGTCCATTCTATTTAACCGATCAAGATGATATTTCAAATATAGTTCTTTTGAGATATGCGCTCGAGATTCTGTGAATGGCAACACAGTGGCCTTCTTGGTTACAGTTATAGTGACAGAAACTCGAAATTTTCGAATGGCAACGTCTACTTTTTACCATCGCAAAATGTTCAGCACATGCGAAAACCCTAAATAGCGTTGAAACGGTACCGATATGTCTAAAAACGGACGTGTTCTGCAAACACAAAAAAGAGTTCTGAAAACCGGCCAATAAAACACGATCTGGGCGCACGCAATAAATTTGCATGTGACAGAGTCAAGAAACCAATCACAGAACGCCGGTCGCCAGATATTCAGCGTAGGAAACCTATAAAATACCAAGCGGGTATGCGAAGTCGTCATTCGGGAACTCGCACATGCCGACGATATGAGTCTTCCTAGGAAAGTTCGCGGTGAATTGATCAAACTCTATTACCAAAATGGGATGAACGCTACGGAAGCCTTGCGTGTATATCGCCGCAATCATCGACAACGACGCGGCCCATGTACTTTGCAAGCTCTGCGTGATTTAGTGCGGAAATTCGAAGATACAGGCTGCACCTGTGACAAACAGCGCTCCGGACGGCCAACTGTTTCTGAGGACGTTGTCATGGAAGTGCACCATACAGTGACTGCAGGACACATAGAAACCGCAAGAGGCATAGCGCGCGTGTTGGATATTCCGAACTCAACGGTCCGCAAGCTCTTGCGCTTGGTACTTCACATGTTTCCCTATCGGTTCCAGCGCGTCCAGATGTTGGAGCCGGGTGATCCACAACAACGTCTGGACTTCGCAAATGCATTTTTGTTACGATATGATGCGGATAACGACTGGCCACTTCGCATACTATGGACGGACGAGGCGCATTTCACCTTAAATGGCAGCATTAACACAAAGAATTGCGTGCACTGGGGAGAGACGAATCCTCATGCTGTGGCGCCAGTACCATTATTTGACGCCAAAGTGACTGCGTGGTGCGGCATTACAGCTACATTTGTTCAGGGTCCGTTCTTCTTTGAGGAAACTACCCCGACTGGCCCTGCAACATGTTCTGTAACGGCCCTCGGTATGCAGCCATGCTTTAAAATTATGTCTTACCGGAGTTGCGTTGGCTGAATGCACTCAATGACATTGTTTGGATGCAAGATGGCGCACCTCCACATATAGCGAGGTCAGTTAAAAGGCTCCTGGATCAGCATTTTGGTGATCGCATCATCTCACGCTATTATCCTTTTCCGTGGCTTGCGCGATCCCCAGATCTGACGCCTATGGATTTCTGGTTTTGGGGCTATCTCAAATCCAGAGTTTATCTGTGCAATCCTCAAACATTGTCGGACTTAAAGGATTCTATACGGCGTGAGATTGGAAACATCCCTCGTGCCATGTTGCGTGCAGCGACATTGTCCACCGTCTCCCGCATGCAATGCGTAATTGCCTGTGATGGCACTCATGTGGAAAATGTTTGAAATTAATAAAGATTTTTTTCTCTATGTGTTCTCATCATTGAGCAGTGTCTTGTCTCTGTCGTATGCATTATTCCTCCGTGCGCCTTGAAGAACTGTTTGTATGTGTATAACACGTCGGTTTTCGGACATATCGGTACCGTTTCAACGCTATTTAGGGTTTTCGCATGTGCTGAACATTTTGCGATGGTAAAAAGTAGGCGTTGCCATTCGAAAATTTCGAGTTTCTGTCACTATAACTGTAACCGCGAGGGCCACTGTGTTGCCATTCACAGAATCTCGAGCGCATATCTCAAAAGAACTATATTTGAAGTATCATCTTGATCGGTTAAATAGAATGGACGCTAGAAGTGCAGATGTTGGCAAAGTTTTTTTATAATCACCCTGTATATATATATATATATATATATATATATATATATATATATATATATATATATATATATATATATATATATA